>MU182803.1:78118-108914 GCA_016904865.1 Pissodes strobi | reverse complement strand
AGGAATGAGTATGGGGCCGATGCTTCAAGTGGAAGCGGCTCTAGGTGATAGATGTATACGCCTACTCGCATCCTCCGGTGAAAGAACATCCCACCAGAGCTGGGAAGCGCTAACTGTTTTTCCGAATCACGTTCCGCTGCCGCGCTGGTGGTTCCGGGTTCCACAGTAGGAATATATGGACATGATTATGCTTACAGGATCAAAATATTCCAGAAGTAAACTCCCCGGCCATTTAGATCTCCGGGCGCTGGGTGGCCCAGGGAGCCCTTCCCTCCGCATTTCACAAACAGCAAAGATACCGAACCAATTTAGAACAGATTTCTGTAACATAAGGGACCTAAATAAAAACATAAATTCGATACACCAATATCTACAAGCAAATATACCACACATACTAGCTCTTACAGAAACACAAGTATGTTCTACAACAACAACAGTAAACTACGTCTATCCTGGTTACGACCCGATTTAGACATAAGTTCGGAATATGCCTTTTTGTCCGAAGCGACCTTTCATGTCACCGCGAGGAAACACTCGAACCAAACAACCTTGACGTCATGTGGCTCAAGTTCACCGCCAAGGGAGTAACCAAGTTTTTATGTTGTCTCTATCGCCCTCCAAGAGATAGAGTCTACCAAAGCTTTTTACAACACTAGCTACCACTTTTGACTCAATCCAGGTCGATCACCCCAATTCAAAAATAAACGTTCTGGGAGACTTCACACCAACTGGCTCGAACGAAGATCAACTTGCAGACGAACCAACTCGAATCTCAGAGAGGGGCGAATTCGCCGCCCTCCTGGATCCTTTTCTAACTACCAATCCTGACCAGTACACAATTACGGTTGGTTCGCCATTAGGTACTTCCGACCACAAACTTATTACATTGGTTTGTGAATTGCCACTTCTACAGAAGGATCCACCATTGCCTCGCAAACTCTGGCATTACATTCTACAAACTGGGACTATTTAAGGGAGTTCTACCTAGATTTATCTTGACGTCTGCTTTGGCACTGACGACCCGTCAGTCTTCTGCGAAGAGATCACGCAAGTAATCTCCTCAGGAATGGAAGCATACATCCCAAATTCCATCAAGTCATCGTCAAAAGGAGAGCCCTGGTTCGAAAGAAGATGCGAAGGAGCTGTAGGTAGGAAACAGCAAGCCAACAAGTACTGGCAGCAAAATTAAACCGCTGAAAATCGCAATTATTTTGTCGAAGGGAGTAACGAATGCAAACGTATGATCGACGAAACTAAGGACAAACAAAATCAAAGGAACAGGAATAAACTTTTGCAATGCCCCAGTGGCTCCTGGAATTTCTGGTCGGTAGCAAAGGCAGTAAGTAATAACTTTACAAAAACGACTCTCCCACCTTTGACAGCGAACGTGGCATCACGGCGACTTCAGTCAAGGAAAAAGCAAACATGCTCGCCAAAATATTTTCATCCCACTCTATTTTAGACGTCCCCTAAGGCAAGGCCCACCCCACCATATCGAACATCACCACTACCATGGCAGAAGTCAAGTTTCATCACCGTGGTATTCGTAAAATCCTTAAAGAACTAGATACGCAAAAGGCATCAGGACCGGGCGGGATACCTTCCATCGTGTTAAAGAACTGCGCCAAAGACCTAACACCCGTTTTTTCCAGGTTTTTTTCTCGTCTTACGGAAAAGGGATTTACCCATCTTCTTGGAAAGTCGCTCGAGTGCAACCTGTTCCAAAAAATGGCAAGAAAACCACGCCCTCAAACTATTGCCAAATTGCCTTGCTTCCAATAATTTCCAAAGTCATGGAACTGTAGTCAATCAGCAACTACTCAAGTACCTCGAGAACAACAGAATAATCAGCGATAATCAATACGGCTTTCGCAAAGAGAGATCGACAGGACATTATTGGCCTATGTTACTCATATATGGAGTAGGGCAATTGAGAACTACGGAGAGTCTCGAGCGATTGCGTTGGGTATTTCGAAGGCATTCGACAGAGTTTGGCATTAATGAATGAAAAGAATAAAATTATTGAGCCGACGCTTGACTTTTATCAAAGACAATCATACTACGAATAGACAGTTCATCTAATGTAAAATAAAACGCCCCCGAAATGGATCTCAACTGCAAGCGAGTTGGGATCCATCGAGGATTTCCAATGGAAAAATCCTCGATGGATCCCAACTCGCTTGCAGTTGGGATCCTTTTCGGGGGCGTTTTATTTTACATTAGATGAACTGTCTATTCGTAGTATGATTGTCTTTGCTTTTATTAAAAAGAGAGAAAATTCAGAGCAATCAGATTAACTGGTCCGATAAACCAGTGAATAAATGAAAATAAAATTAATGAGCTATCTCAGAGCTTGGCGGTCAATGTTTGATTTATATTAAAGGAGGAAAACTATGAGCGATTATATTAAACAGATAAACAAACGAATCGAAGAAAGATAAAGCTTCTGTACATTACCCCAAATCCGGTCGTCGAACTCTGGTGGAGGCGCTGGACACTTATAGATACCTCAGGTACTGCCTCTCGATGTCCCCGAGGGGAAGATCTAGCATAGGTCTCGATAGCTTGCTGTCGAGATTGGCTGCTGGTAAAGCCTGCTTGCAACCCACTAGAACAGGGTGATTCTAGCTGCAGGTAAAGGTAGTGGCCTGCGGGTAAGCGTGGTGGCCCTCCGGGAAAAAGCCCTGAAATAACCAAGTGCGCATTAGACGAAGCCCCCTTATTTAAAAAAAAAAACATAGCCCCCCCTCGCATAAATATATTTTCTTTATAAAACAAATTCCCCCAAAAAAAATATCCGTGAATTTTCAATGACCATCGTGAAATAAAAGATACTAAGGTCCACACAACTTGAATATAAAAAAGATGGATATGAACCACTCCTAAAAGAAAATATAAACTTCCCCATACAAAATTAAAGTTACATTAAAATAAAAATTCGGATTAGATGAAATGGAGTAGATAAGATAACATGTGGGACGCAAAAGCAAATGGCGGTATATGCACAAAAAAGAAAGGTAACACAGATAAGCAATTAAATCATTAATTTAGGCAAAAACGGTAGCAATAATTACTTCGATCGTGTGTGTGAGGGCTAATTATGAGAGATTCGACGGTCTCGGGCTTATATGACGAACGTGGAAAGCCTCTAGAAATAATGAAAAAAAACTGTTAGCATCATGGCATCTCCAATAAATGGGTTGAATTAAATCACAAACTAAATGTGGAGTCTCTGTACGACTGCACTAGCAAATCTTCCTCTCGCCTTGAAAGGGAATCTCAGAAGAACTCTCGATCGTCAATTTTCCTTTCTCGTACCACGATATCAACCGCTACGTCAAATCAGCAAGTAGTGATGAACGGAAACATGCCCCGTGATTTCGATACAGGGAATAATTCTAAGATAATAAACAACTTAGTTCTCGTTTATTATGGTTGTAAAACGACTGCGGAAGCCACAATTAATTCACCGAAATTGAATGATTCAAGAAATACCAGAGAATATTCCCTAACAAAACGATAAACTTTTAAAAATTTAAATAGTCAGCTGGCGTTTACAAGGAATGGTACATTCCTTTTACTCGGTCGAACAAAAACCACAGCCTGCCGTGTGAATATCTTAGAAGCAGATGTCCCAAAACTATCTATCTATCTCAGGAATGATCGACCGGCAATGGGTCTTCGGCAACCCAGGGGTTCCCAAAAAGTTATGGAATAGGTATGCCAACCAAAATTAAGATATGGATCAACAAGTCAAATGCAGCGTATATGCAGGCTTCACTAACAAAATTCTTAAAAATATAAATCGGTTCGTTGACCGTTCTACGGTAATGTAATACAAATCAAGCCAAGCAATTGTAATAATAATGTGCATCGCTTATCAACTAAAAAAATAGAGTCACAACGTGTTATAAATGCTAATACAAATATACACGGTGTTCCATATAAGAATGCACACTACAGGGATCTCGGAGACCAGAAGAGATACAAAGATGATTAAATTAGAGAAAAGGCGTGCCTTGCTGAATCCTACAACGTCATGCTTTGGAATCTAAAAAAATCCGATTACTTCCGAAGATATTTGGGAAAACCCGAATTTTCCCGATTTCGTTTTTATTTATTTCTGACTTTATTTCAAAAGACATAACAATGCAAATGTCACATTCCCATTGCTACTTTTCCTGCTCTTTAAGTTAATGTTGTTAGATTTTAAATCTGACGTTTCGTTTCTTTGCAACCATCATCAACTTTGTTTTTTCAAATAGTCGAAAAATTTTGTTTTACTCCTAAAAAACACTAATTTTAATCCCAAATCCAACGACATATCGCTCCTTACATTTATCCGACGTTTCGGCTGGAAAAAACCATCATCAATGTTATTTAATGATGATTACGAAGGAACGAAACGTGGGATCCAAAATCTAATTACGTCATTAGGTAGAGGACAAAAATTGGCATAGGAACGTGAATTTTATTGTGATCTATCCTTTTCATTAAAATCTGAAAAAAATTAATTATATTTTAAATTTCAAGAATTCGTAGATTGCAATTATTAATTTTTTTAAGGCTTTAACACAGAAAATTGATCAAAATAAAATGCACATTCTTATGCCATTTTGCCTCCTCTACATGATGACGTAGTTAGATTTTTAATCCGACGTTTCGTTTCTTCGTTATCATCATCAAATACCATTAATGATGGTTTTTTTTATCCGAAACGTCGGATAAATGTAAATAGCGATATGTTGTTGAATTTAGGATTGAAATTAGAGTTTTTTAGGATTAAAATAAAATTTTTCGACTATTTAAAAAAACAAAGTTGATGATGGTTGCTAAGAAACGAAATGTCAGATTGAAAAAGTAATAACACCAACTTGAAGAGCAGGAAAAGTGGCAATGGGAAAGTGAAATTTGTATTGTCATATCTTTTCAGATAAAGTCAGAAAAAAATAATAACGAAATCGAGAAATTTCGGGTTTTCTCAAATATCTTCGGAAGTAATCGGATTTTTTTACATTTCGAAGCATGACGTTGTAGGGCTCAGGAAGGCACACCTTTTCTCTAATTTATTCATGTTTGTATCTCTTCTGGTTTGCGAGATCCCTGTACTGTGCATTCTTATATGGGACACCGTGTATAGTTAACCTATACTTAGAATATAGTTAATTCATATTAGGAAAAGCGGCAATTTCAAGCGAATTTTTAGCAAATAGACTCAATAAATTTAGAATTAATAAACCGATGAGTGCAAAATACAGCATCTTTTTCCTAAATGCGGCATATAAATGAAATTTTAAAAATGTTTGACATTGGAAAAATCGAACTGTTACAACGGACTGCTCAGCAAACTGCCGTCCTTCCAGCCTCTCTCTGCAACTGGCTTGCTAGTTTCCTTAAGAACCGATCTCTGCACGTTGCAGTTGACGGACACATCTCAGACACATTCTCCATTAATGCGGGCGTGCCTTAGGGCGCAATACTTTTACCAACTCTGTTCCTCATCTATAATAATGGCCTGCTGACCGAAAGGAATAATCCTGTTTACAGTTTTGCAGATGACTGTACTCTTGTCTCCCACTTTAGATCAGAAAATCTTTACCAGCGACTGAGACTTATCACCACAGACAGGAGAAGATTACAGCAATTAATCAAGACCTGGAGAAAGTTGAAACTTGAGGCGACAGAAATTTGATCTAGTTCAATGCAGCAAAGACCCAAGCAGCCAAGTTTACCAAGATGGCCAATACGGCGGGCCCTGACATCATTATGGCAGGATCGACCATTCCTTCATCCTCGTCAATTGAACTGCTGGGTGTCTCGGTCAACAGAAATATGTCCTGGCATGACCACGCAAAATCAGCCTTCCAGAAGCTTGCTTACAATATTGCTCACACGTCTGGGGCGCCGCACCAAAGCACACCCTAAAGCTGCTGGATTCCATTCAGAAGAGAGCTGTGCGTCTCGTTGGCCACCCGGAGATGACCAGGAATCTGGATAGCCTGGAACATGTGACCACATGAGACATGTGGTCGAGTTGTCCCTGTTTTACAGATACTTTCACGGCAGATGTTCCCAGGATTTGGCCCGCCTCATTCTGCCCCTGGCAACGCCTGTCAGACAGTAACGACAGACGGCGGGAGTGCACCAGTTCGGCGTTTAACTGGAAACACCTAGAACATCGCTTTACAAGAACTCCTTTCTATGGCGCACTGCATCACTGTGGAACTCACTCCCAGGACATCTGTTTCCCCTAATTACAACCTACAATATTCAAGAACCGTGTCAATCAACATCTTCGCATACGCATTGCTCATCGAGCACCATAGGATCTCCCTTTAGTGTGTGTGTCACTACCATAAAAAAATCGACAATATTGTGTGGCCACTACTGATTACTAGACTGGCAGTATTTTGAAAAATTTGGACATTTTTGTGATTTTTTAAGATTTCATGGAAAAAAAGCAAAAATCCGTAACAAATCATTATGTTTGTTTCTTGATTTTTTAATAATATAATAACCCTTTCTGTATAAAAAAACGTGTAGTGTTATATCATTAGCAATTTACCACATTATTTACGATTTTTTTCTTTACTTGGCTTTTAAAAATTCGATTAAATTAAATTTGCTTTTTCATATCATATCACTGAGGAAAGACAGCAGACACTCCAGAGGGTAGTGTTTCAGATTTTGAACTTTTGGAATGCCTGTTAGTTTATGTAGAAGACGGATGATGTAACACATTCAAATATATATTCCAAATAAAAGATAGATCTATACAAAATAGCAATATTATTTAAAATGTAGAAGCAAGAAATGGCGCTGTATTAAAATATTTAAAATATACATATTATTATAAGGAAAGTTTTTTATTGACAACAGTTAGAAAAATAATTATTGAAATATACACAAAAAGTAAAAAAATTCCTATTCATCATCGATCAATAGTGTCTGCCACTATTGCTATTTCCAAAATCTTAAGAGGTGTGAGATCGTTAAAAGTTGCTTTTTTAATAGTGATTGATAATACATTTACAGAGCTGCCACATTGACGTTAGTGAGATATTTGGAAAGATATGGAAACGATGAAAATGAATTCTGTTAATTACTTGAAAATGATTGACGCGAACCCAAAAAAGTTAAATGAGAATAAACCATTACTTTTCCCTGTCTATAAATTGTAAGCACCGGTTTTTTATATTAACGTTCAAGATATCCCTACATAGCTACTCAAGTTTTTTCAATTCTGACTTGAATTTTTAACTCAAATTTGGAAAGGAAATTTAATTTGCTACTCGACTGTGTATCAGACGAATATGTTTTTCATTATTATGGAATTTTCTTTAATATTCCTTTACGAGGCCATTTTTTTTGTATGCGTGCGTTACATTAAAATAGTTGGTTGTCCTTTGAATTATGTTCACACTTCCCATAAAAATTGTCGAATAGGTAAAAAATTAATTACAGTTTATATTTTTGTTAATAAGAATGAAATTAAAATAATCTAATAATCTTTTGGCGTATATAAGCATTTTCTTCTACTTTGCAGACTGCCTTATTATACAGGGAATCACAAAACATATGAGTGGATGTAAATTCCATAAAATAGTGTTCAACAGAATCGATACTAATAACACAGCCGGTGTGCTAAGTGATACCGCTCTCTTGGAGATTCATTTATTATTAAACCATAGGTGATTATATGAGAATCTGAAAAATCAAGTCGGCCTCAACATAAAAACTGAGTTATTAACTTCAAAAGAATTATAATGTATACATTTTTAATTACGAGTATATGAAGAACCGAACGGCACTGTACGAGGCCAAGTAGGTAAAATAGATAATTCGCCTCTAGCGAGCCGCGGTTACAAACCATAATGACAGTTGGGTGGGCGGGGCTTGAATTGTTTACTATTTGGAGGGTTTGTTTGAATGTCTTGACGGTCCAGCGAGTTACCTGTAACGGCTCTAGTGGTCTAGTGGTTCGATGCTGCGTTTGCGACGCGACGCTGCGGGTTCGATTCCGGCCAGTGGCAAGGCTTTTTTTTAATTATGTTTGTAAAAAGTTTTTTTTATTAATTTTGGGTACGCCTTGGGTTAGCACTTGGTTAGGTTAGGGGTTAGCACTTGGTTAGTTCCTATTTGTTGAGCCCCCGTAGCGAGCGAAGCGAGCGGAGGGCCATCCGTGAAGTGAAATACTAGATGTTCTAAAATAGTAAACAAACCCTCTAATAGTAAACAAGCCATGTCCCGCCCATTATGGTTTATAACCGCTACTCGCTAGAGGCGAGTAAATAGATATACCTGTAACCAATACAGATATAAACAAATATTTCTTTGCCTTGTTTTTGCTAAACACCTAATAAAATTTTGTAGAATTTATATGCTCTCATACTCCTTGTCTCTCCCTGTAAAGAACAACAACAACGAAGCAGTCGGCAAAAACGGATATAAAATATAAGAAGAAAATACCTATACCCCAAAAAGCAACAATTTCATTATTGAAAATGATTAGTAAATGCAAATAAAACAGCAAAAAGCTCGTGCACTTTGTCAAGTTTTGAATTGACTTTGACAAGGTGATAATAAAAATTCAAATATTGACATAGTGCAAGAGCTTTTTACTGTTTTAATTGCATTCCCTTGCCCATTTTCATTTTTAGATTTCTCGTTCTTGACAATAGAGCTAGATTTGTTCCTCGAAACGTCGCGCTTTCTTCAGTTCCTTTAGGTTTTTCAGCTTCGTTAAGGTCACTAAATTAGCGCTTGTGCTATTTACATTCTGGGACAAGAGCCGAAGTGGCTTTATTCAAAAGGTCTACAACTGAGGTGGAATAATAGGTAACAATTTGTCTAATAGACATGAATCATCCACAACAATATAGAACATATCTACAACGAAAGTGGCCTTGTCAAGGTTGATATATATGCAATGTTGAAATGTGCATTCGTTAACAACTTTTTAAGTTGGTATAAGGTATGAGCTGAGTTAGGAAGAATTTAAGAGTGATTATTCAGTGAATCTCATAAAACTCAAGTCAAGTGCATTGTAATCTATACTGGTCCAAAAAGAGATTAACTTAGTTCTTAAATCTGGTTTTTAGCTCGCCAGGATCTACTCATAGAATGTTGGGCCAATGTAGGTATTGTTCTATAAGCAACTCAAAAAACTTTTTAGGTTTGACTGACCTTAAATTGCGATCCCTTGGAGGATTCACTATGCATTTTTTAAATTTTGCATGAAATATTCTCCTTAGCAAGTGCAAATTCATCAAGAAATGTAAAATGTGGTATAAGTTCAAGCTGACCAGTAAAAAAATAGCAGTTGTTAACCCGATTTTAGCAGCCCATAATATTTCTAATTAAGGAAGAATATCATTAAAAGATAATACTTAACACTCATATGAGCATTCAGGATTTTAAAATATCTCCAGCACTTGGCAATTATTTTGGAAGAAATATTTTTCCATCCCAGTAATTGCCAACTTTTGACATTTGCTGATATTCCTTATTTTTTATTATTAATGTATGGGAACCTTTAAGGTGTTTAGCAAATTTATCAACAAAAGCACTGAGCAGTATATGGAAAATAGTTGAATGATGAACAATTTGTCTATTTCTTACCTTAACGTAATTGACATCCGTGTGCTAAGAAATACACTGTTCCACGAAATAATCTAATTTAAATTTTACAAGCAGCATTAATTGACTTCCTACTATTATAGGGTAACTTGAAAAATATACTGTTAATGATTATTTTATTCGCACATATTGATGTCAATACTTGAATTATGTCTCATAAAAAATATTAACTTCCTAGGCAAGTTTCGCTGCGAAAGGAATCCAAGAAAAAAGAGAAAATACGTTCACAGACAGAAGTCAATTGAAATATGCCAGAAGACTCGTCGTAAAGCTAGGAAGTGCTGTGATAACTAGAGAAGATGAACATGGTTTGGCTCTTGGAAGATTGGCCTCTATTGTAGAACAGGTACGTTATATTTCTAGATTAAATTTTAAGTTAAGTGCTTATTAATTAATTTATTCGGTAAAAAACCGGAAATTTTAATTCGTTAGTAATAGATTATCGTTCTGAAAAAGTATGAAGGATTTATCATAATATTTATACAAAAAGATACGATTTCATAAATAGCTACAAATTACAAACATAAATTTAAGTTTTTTTTGGTAACTGTATGCCATATGTCTTTTTCATGATACTGGTCATCCAGTAAATAGTATAAATATTTCTGTTATTAGTTTCATCAAAAAGATGCGTGCTTTCAAATATAATTAACAAGGTGACAACCAACTGTTTTGAAAAATGGGTGGATACCTTATGTGCCTTGTATGCCTACATTTTTTTAAAAGGTAAAAGGTTCAGGTTAATAGTATAGGTAGTTACTTAAGAAAATATTATAAAGATTTATAGGTGATACATCAACTTAGAAATATTTCAATGTTTTATTGCAGAAATATTAATTAAGAAATTGAAAAAGGTGTACTAAAAAATATTAGAATATTTTAGAAGCAGATTGAATTTTGGCATTTAATTCCACATCTGCGGCTATTGATAAGCAAAATGTTGGGTTCCCTATACCATTCTATGTTGATTTAAACAAGTATTTATTTTTTTCATTAAATCTAAAATATACGGTGGTCATTCATATCTTCTTCAGTGTCCTTTTTTCGATTCCAAATAAATGGTATACAGTTTTCCAGTGTATTCTTCAGATCTCTCCATAAATTGACATCATTTTTGACACTCTCTGTTGGATAATAATTAAGTTCCCTCTTGTTTTCTTAATATATCTGATATATAATGTATGTATTCCCTAATTTTGATGCACCCAGTATTTGTTGGTGTACTTTTCGTATATTTGTTCATGTCCATCTTCGTTTATATTAATCCACTCTATTCTTTTTTCACCAAACAAGTCACACATCATAATACCATTGTAAGTATCTCATTTAATACCATTCAGCACTCTCATCATAATGGCACACAAGCTCTCAGGTTTAAAACCTGTTATCACATACTATCCCTAGTTTAGGTCAAGAACTAGATGGCTAAAGCCTAAATATACGATCAGCTGGGAATACTTTGAACAGTTTTCGGGCTTTACATAATGTTTGCCTTTAGGCTTTTTTATACTTTATCGCCAAGTTCAGGGCACAACTTGGTTTATGAAATCTAGAAAGTTTGAGCAACATAAAAAATTGCTTTCATTTGTTTCTGGCAAAATGTGACTTTTAAAGTAAATCTGCAATAGGAGCAATTTTAAACGTAATATGTAAAAATAAGAAAAACTTTAAATGGTTTTCTCTCAAAGAAACTAACCCCACATGCAATTTTATAAAATATAATTTTGGCCGAAGAGAATTTTTTTGTGACAGGAAAAATAAAGCAGTATTTTGTGGTCGCTTATTTCCAACTTGTTCAAAACAGCATCATTTTTTAAGAATCCATTGATTTACAACGAAGAATCAATTTGGGTTATGTTTTACCACTTAATTAGTAGAAAATCACACCGTTGTCATTTAGTCTACAGTGCTATTCAACCGGTTTTTTTATTTAATTGTGACAT
This sequence comes from Pissodes strobi, assembly GCA_016904865.1. NCBI lineage: Eukaryota > Metazoa > Arthropoda > Insecta > Coleoptera > Curculionidae > Pissodes > Pissodes strobi. Next base: position 97,332 of record MU182803.1, on the reverse strand, counting down.
TATTGAAAGTTGATTTAATGAAAATCGCATTTTCTCAGTGGCCCCAGTGCCGGTTTAGGGCTTTATCGGGCCCTAGGCGGCCGTAAGGATTTTCGCCCATTATTGGAAGAAAAAAAGGGGTGGGTCATGATTTCGGATAGATATGGGATTACGTAGATTAAGAAATTGAAAAAAATTATAGGTAGGTATATATTTTTTTTAATAGTTAAAATAAAATGTCATGTGAAACTACAGTGAAACACTAAAAAACATAATACTGGAAAATGTAGGTAATCGTTAATTAAATTAAATAGAACAAACAACAAATACAAACATCGAAAGTAACATTATTATAATAAATTAAAAAAAAAACAGGAACCAAATATATTAATATTATTACTCAACTTAAAAACTACAAATGTCTTTTACGCACTTTTTCATTTGCAATATATGACTTTATAAATTATTTTATAATTCGCGTGGGCCCTAAACCAAAGCTTACAGATTAATATAATTTTGTATACGTTTTTTATTTATGGGTACGAATTCCGGGCCCCACTAAGGTACCGGGCCCTAGGCGGCCGCTTAGTCCGCCTAATGGTTAAATCGGCACTGAGTGGCCCGGCTGTTCAAAGTGCTCTGTCTAATGTGAAATAAATTGATTCTAAATATTAGCATGCTTTTTTTCTCTTTTTATATATTTACTCTATTCACTAGAAACATTTCATCAGAATGATTTATATGCTCATATATTCCATTATCCTAATTCACATAAAACTTTTTTAATCAATCTTCTTTCTTTATAATTAAATTGATGCCACCATTCATTGAAAATAATTTGCAAAATCTTTCAAATTGAGTAATTTCTAATATTCTTCGTCAGAAACAACGGAATGTCTCAAGGGTAATTGTCACCCAGACGCGAATCTTTATTTGCCCCTTCTCTGTCTGCCTTTTGAGTTATAATAGAATGCAAACTTCTAATAAGGAAAAATTTAACGGGTTTGATGGACCAAAATGCATTAGTAGCATAATTTGAAAAAAATATCACCGTCAATATTTTACTTTCCTAAACGTTAATTTTATCAAAGTACTTTTTGATTGAATCGACTAAATTTTAAAAATTGCTCTCTGTCTGTTGTAGAAGCACACATCTTATAATATCACTTGTCTATGGCAGATCTAATTATACCTTGAGACGGAAATAATAGTCAGTGACGTCAGTCACTAAATCGAAAACAGACCAACGTGAGCGGCTTAAAGTAATATTTAATATTTAACAATAAATCTGGTATGAAATGCTCGCAAAATGCCGGTTATTCTAAATGCGGACACAGCGTTCCGGCACAAAACGTGCACCGCTGCCAAATTCATTGTGGCCCGTATACGCGCGTTACGCGGAGCATTTAAAGCAGCTGTATTTTAACAGAGGTTCGCGATCGACGGTCGTAAATGTACTGATATTTTACGACCGTCGGGCGGAGGTCGCAACGTTGCAACAGTAAACGAGCATGTACCCTGTGAGAGATCTGTTGCATAGTCGCGCTTGCGGGTTTAGGTTATCGTTTTGTTTTAACATTGAAAATGTTTCTGTTTTCCTAAATAGGGCCTCAAATCGTGAAAAAGTGCATGCTACATTTGCCACACATAACGTCGTACGCGTGAGAGATCGTGTTAGCTTGTTTATTTAAACTTAAATTGATAGTAACGTATCGGAATCGGTTCTAATGACTAAAATAAATTGGAACTAACTGAAACTAACCGAAAGTGTATTGAACGACTATCCAAAACTAACGAAAAGCACCAAAACGGGCTAAAACGTATCGAAATAGATTTAAAATATTGAAGTAAGTTAAAACTAACCCAAATTAACCGAATTTTGGTGACTAACCAAAACTAACCAAAAACATTAAAATTGCTTATAACGTACCGGAACCGGTTCAAATTACTAAAATAAATTGAAACTAACTGGAAGTAACCGAAAGATGATTGAATGACTATCCAAAAAATAACTAAAAGCACCAAAACGGGCTAAAACATATCGAAATAGATTAAAAAGATTGAAGTAAGTTAAAACTTACCCAAATTAACCGAATTTAGGTGACTAACCAAAACTAACCAAAAGCATTATAATTGCTTATGACATATCGAAAGGTGATTGAATGTCTAATCAAAACTAACCAAAAGTAACTAAGAGCACCAAAACGGGTAAAACATATCGAAATAGATTAAAAATATTGAAGTAAGATAAAATTAACCCAAATTAACCGAATTTTGGCGACTAACTAAAACTAACCAAAACATTAAAATTGCTTATAACGTACCGGAACCGGTTCAAATGACTAAGATATATTAAAACTAACTGAACTTTACTGAGACTTGACTGAACGACTAACCAATAGTAGGTAACTAAAAGCATCAAAACGGGCTAAAACGCATCGAAATAGATTTAAAATATTGAAGTAAGTTAAAATTAACTGAAATTAACCGAAAGTTGATTGAACGACTAACCAAAATGGACCAAAAGTAACCAAAGGCATCAAAAGGGGCTAAAACAAGTTGAAACTAACAATTAACCGAATTTTGGCGACTAACTAAAGTTAACCAAAAACATCAAAAGTGGATATGACGTATCGGATCCAGTTCAAATGACTAAAATAAATTAAAACTAACTAAACTTAACCAAAAGATGTTGAACCAAAACTCATCAAAAGTAACCAAAATGGGCTAAGACGTATCGGAACAGATTAAGAATAAAATAAGTAACTAACCCAAATTAACCGAATTTTTCCGACGACCTATATTATTAACCAAAAACGTTTAAATTGTTTTAACGTATCGGAACAGGTTCAAATGGCTCAAATAAATTGGAACTTACTGAAAGTAACCGAAAATTGATTGAATAACCAACCAAAGCTAACCAAAAGTAACTAAAAGCACCAAAACGGGCTGAAACGTATCGAAAAAATTAAAAATATTGAAGTAAGTTGAAACTAATTCAAATTAACCTTATTTTGGTGACTAACCAAAAACACTAAAATTTGTTATAACGTTTTGGAACCGGTTCAAATAACTAAAATAAATTAAAACTAACTGAAAATAGCCGAAAGTGAACGACTAACCAAAAGTAACCAAAAGCACCAAAATGGGCTAAAACATATCAGAACAGATTAAAAATATTAAGCTTATAAGGTGAAACCAACTTGAATTAACCGAATTTTGCCGACTAACTAAAATTAACCATAACGTATCGGAACCGGTTCAAATTACTAAAATAATTTAAAACTAACTAAAGCTAACCGAAAGCTGATTGAATGACTAACCAAAACTAATCACAAGTAACCAAAAGCACCAAAACGGGCTAAACCGTATCGGAATAGATTGCAAAAATTAAAGTAAGTTAAAACTAACCAAAACGAACCGAATTTTTGCAGCTAACCAAAACTAACCAAAAAGATTAAATTTGATTATAACGTATCGGAGTCAGTTCAAATGACTAAAAAAAATTGAGCGGTTGTGGTGTCTTTTACCTTGAATGACATTGAGATAATTTGATCTTGATCGTCCTTGAGTTTTTGATGTGTAAACATCTTACGCGGCGGTATGAGGGTAAATCTCGGCAAATGGGACGGAAATGTGTAAACCGATTCTAGCCGCTAGGACGGTACTATATACAATTTTGCCATTTAAAATTGTTTTAAACGGATTTTAGCCGATAAAAAAGCATATTTAAAATTAAACGAACCGTCAAAAGTATTATTTTTATTATCTTATATTCGCAGTGTATTTGGATCCATATCACAGCTTATTTTTAATAGACGGTTGAATTTCAAATTGATTTTCGCTTCAAAATCCACGACAAATTCGTCCGAAGCCAGGGCTATCGTCATAAAAAGTCCGAATTTTCGGATTTTTATTCAATTTTGCCATTAAAAATCGTTTTTAAACGGATTTTAGACGATAAAAAAGCATATTATTATTTTAAATTATACGAACTGTCAAAAGTATTATTCAGATGCCCAGACGTTTAAAACAGTAAAATTTGAAAAAGCTGGTTATTGACTGTCCAAAATCAGAGGATGTCGGCCCAAGATTATAAGGTAAATATGCTCTGTCCATATGTTGATGTTATTCCTGGTGGCATTAGATTTTCGTGTTGAATTTGTGCAGTGAATTAATCCGCTCCGAAGCTGCCAGTGCGTATTATTAAAGAATCCTAACTAATATTATAAATGCGAATGTTTTTGTTTTTATTCTATGAACAAGCTAAAATGTACAGGTAACGGCCATAGCACGTTGAAAATGCCAGTTCTCGTCCGATCACTGAAGTTAAGCAACGTCGGGCGTGATTAGTACTTGGATGGGTTACCGCTTGGGAACATAACTTGCTGCTGTCATTTTTTTTACAACCGATGTCGTTATAGTATATGTTTACACATCAGTCTCGAGTACTAGCAAACTCGCTTAATTTTTTTTATTTATTTTTGCTTTAATTATGGTAATGTTTAATATTATTGCTAAAAATGCATTTCTTTAATTATATACCTATATTATAAACACTCGTGTGTTTGTATTTTTACTTTTTTAAACTTGCCATATGACGACTGCAATATAAATGTTAGTTTTATAGTACCCCCGTTACTATCTCATATTATCAGGAAAACGTTTCGTTTTAAAATATTTGAACACTGCATGGCTTGCGTTTTGAGATCCTCTACACGACTAGAGCACTATGTAAAAATCGGCCTCTCCTATTAGTCGATACGCATTGCCCTCCGCTCGCTTCGCTCGCTACGGGGGCTCAAGAAAAGGAAACTAACCAGGTGCTAACCCAAACTAACCCAAGACATACCTAAAATCAAGGAAAAAAACTGTTTAGAAACATAATCTTTAAAAAAATTATAAAAAAAGCAACGGGGTTTGAACCCGGGCCGTCCAGGTGAGACCCAACCATCTAAACCTCTCAACGACGAGAGCTCTTGCCACAGACTGATTGCATCACGAAGACATATTGTACCCTTCGCTTGCTCCGAAACAAACCCAAAACTATATTTATATTACAGTCGCCTTATGATCCGATACGATCACGTGTGGCGTTTAGAAAAATGCGACCGGCACGGGTTCGAGCCTCGCCCTCGGACGTAACTCGTCGGCTCGCTCCCGACAGGACAAATCATAGTATGTATGTGTATAGGGTACATACGTTTCAGCCGTTCGACAGTCAAATAGTATTTTTTACAACTAGATGCGTTAAAAGTTTTGCAATGGACATTCTAAAGTAACCGTAGAATTTACTTTCATCTATTAATTCCTTATACAATGTTAAAAAGTATCCTTCCGTTTCTCTCTTTCGCCTTCAATTTTGAAGACCTATCTCAGACTCTTCATCAATAGCAATTGCAATAGCTGCTAACTCAAGTCCTGAAAACTGCATTATCACTTTTAATAAACTATCAAGGCTTCGCAACACATAACACCGTGATGGGCGAGCTCTCAACTCGGTTAAACGTCGGTGTAGCATGAATACTAACTAAATTCGAACGGCACTCGTTCTTAATGACTCGGTACCGGCTCGCCTCGGATCGTCCTCGGTCTAGCATGTATAGACAACACATTTACTGTTGAATTCATTGTTCACCGCAATAAGTACACCACCCCCTCTGGTAAGGCCGGTAATGACGGAGCATCTATCTCTACGGTACACTTTATGGTTATTAAAATCGAGTTCAGCATTGTGAAAGTCCTTGTTCAGCCACGTTTCTGTGAGAACAATTACATCAGAGGTAGAAACAGGTACAGCACGCTGCAGCACACTCAGTTTGGTTCGTAAACCTCTCACAATTTGATAATAAATAGTTAAGTAGGTATCACGAATCGATTGAGGGGCACAATGTTGGCTGGAAGAAGTTAGTTTTTTGCTTTTTTAGTAGAAATATGGGGAACTCCGCGCACATAGGAAATTACTAAGTCCGGTTCCCCATTGGCTGACCGATCTCTTCGTTGGGCTCTAAGCGAGCTCAGATACTCCCTTTGATCACTGGTGAGATCGGCTTCAATGTAAATACCAAGTGATCTGTTAAGCTTCTGCTTTCATTTTAGGACACACCTAACCTCATCCTGACCAGCTAAAACCACCTTTAGTGCCCGATGGCCGTTTTTATTAGGCTTTCCAACTCGAGACACCTGTTTAACATGGGCAGAACCCGCACCAATCTCCTCGATAAGACTGGAGACCCGCTGCAAGTCCTCACCAGACTTATCTAAGTTAAAAATCATTAGGGCTTGTACGTTGATGTCTCTCATTTATTTCATTGATCAGTGAGGCATCTTGTGGTCTGTTAGATGTAGATGTATCTGCCGGTGGTCCCGCATGAGATTTCTTTAAAGAGTCCAATGATTTTATCACATCATTTAATTGAGTCTGCATGTCACTCAAATGCTTGCGCATTTTTGGAACAGCTGCCAGGCCATCAAGACAATCCTGACAAAAAAACTTCAATTGACGGCCATTTCGTAGATCCATTACGCGAACTTCCGATGCGGTAAGGCCAGAGCAGGCACGGTGCAGCTTACGGTTGCAGGAATCACACGGAATTGCATCCTTCAGATCACCCAGGACGCTTTCACATTTAATACGATTCATTGTGAAGAAAATTTACAGCAGTGGTTATTGTTTACAAAATGGACAGAATCAACCTCGAATTTAAATCTGGTCAAATCTCGGCAATCTTAATACATTGAGAAAAATTTTAAATGGATTATGGGTGGCACATCCAAAGCTATCCGGGACATGCAATAGAATTAATAATAATGAGTGAAATACAAGAAATAATTGCAAAAATTTAGCAGACAAAATTTTGTAAACATGCAAACTTTTCGAAACAGAGGAGGCATTTCTTCTCTTCTTGTATGCTTTCATGCTGACTTTTTTATATAATATATAATATAATAATGAGAACCTAAAGCTACGTTTTTCGAACTCGTATTTAATTATTTTTTTAAGCTTTATATATGCGGCTATTGCAGGATAATATAACATGAACTAATTTCACCACTAGTGATGCAATGGCTCTTTGTTGTTTAAATGGTCGTAAATAAAGTATCGTACATAACACGTGCGGCTATGGCATACTACAGCACTCCTCGGAATACCACGACTCTGTCTACGACCTCGTTTTGGTAGTACTTCTTACTCCTAATATTTCCTAGTTACACTCATGCCATATTTATACTGCAAAATAACTATTATGTTTATCTATTTGAACAAAATGGCAACTTCATATTATGCAGCATTTCGATATCAAATTGAAAATATTTAAGCAGCATTCATCTTTTTATTTTGCATTGCTGGCGTTTTCGGCAACTTTTAATTTTTCTGTCGGGATCAAAGAGTTCATGTTTTCTTTTGGTTTCTGGGAACTCTGTTGGCAGAATGTGCAAGTGTTTCGGAAAGACTGTAGAGAGCAACATTAGCTATTGCAATGTTGTGAATCGTGCGTCGTGATTTTCGTGGCATTCATTGTGCAGCAGACATGGCTACGGAAAAGTAAGATGAACCGTGGAAAATACCAGCAAACTTACTGAATATATAGAAGTACATTGTTGTGGGACACAGTACATTGCGATTACAAAAACCGATAATAAGTAATAAGTATCAGTGGCGGGTAAAGGTTTTTCTGATCAAAATTGGAAGACTGTTACTGTTACTGTTATCTGCAAAACTGTAAACTGGATTATTGGTTTCGGTCAGCAGGTCATTGATATAGATAAGGAACAGAGTTGGTGACAGTATTGCGCCCTGAGACACTTCCGCATTAATGGTGAATGTGTCTGAGTTGTGTCCATCAACTGCAACGTGTTTGCGGAAGCCATATTGGTTATCGCTAGTTATTCTCTTGGTCTCAAGGTACTTGAATAGTTGTTGACTGACTACACGTTCCACGACTTTGGAGATTATTGGAAGCAAGACAATTGGGCAATACTTGGGGGGCATTGTTTTCTTGGCTTTTTTTGAAGCAGGTTCTACTCGAGCGGCTTTCCCAGAAGATGTGTAAATCCCTTTTCGGTAAGACAGAGAAAAAAGTTTGGAAAAAATGGGTGTTAGTTCGTTGGCGCAGTTCTTTGACACGATTGCAGTTATTCCATCTGGCCCTGATGCCTTTTGCGTATCTGGCTCTTTGAGGATATTGCAAATATCACGGTGGTGAATCTTAACTTCTGTCATGGTATTGTTGATATTGGGTATGGTGGGAAGAGCCTTACCAAGTGGGACGTTTAAGGTAGACTGCGATGAAAACATTTGTAGTCGGAAGTATAGGTCGTAACCAGGGAAGAGGCAGTTCATACAATATGTAGGCCTTCTTTAGTCTTCGCCCTAAGTGAGGATTCCAAGTAAATTTTGCATCGAATGTGACCCCCAATGTATTTCACTTCAGACGCTAAATTTGATTGTATGTTAAAAAAGCGATAGCAAAAAATGGTTCCGTTTTTCCTTTTCTGGTAAAGATCACCATCTCCGTGTTGCATTTTCAAATTTTGGCCTAAACAAATGCTACAGCTTTGCTTAGTTTATATTTATTTCTTATTTGCAAACATAATTTAGATTGGCTTATTCCAATGTATGTACAGTGTATAAAGTACATTACCTTATCGGGTTATTAGGTTATTGAATACCCTTTCTATATTTATATTTATGTCTCAGTATGATGTACTAGATACTTATGATATGATAATAACATCAGGTCTGATTTTTGTCCCTTTCAGAGCAGTAGGTGCTCGACTAGGTTTCGGAAACAGCGTTTAAAGGCCCTGATTGTGAAGTTCAGTTTACTAGCTATTGTCTTCATAAATTTTAAAACTTATGTTCTCTTTTAACTACTCAGGAAAATGCTCACAAGCTTTTCTTTGGTCTAAAAGTTAATAAAAACCTAACAATTTGTTCGACACAAATGTAAGCTTGAGTTTGTTTATTATTTCAAACCAATTGCTTGCAATACCTACCTCAAACAATTTGGAGATAATAAGAGTCATTTATGTATATTATAATTCATTTATCTAATTGTGTTTCGGTCATTTTATTTTCATCTTTCGAAGTGATTTCATGTTTTCATTTATTAAGTGTCATTCACATATGAGTTTGACAGTTAGACAGACACAACATAAGGTTTTGACAGTTAGACAGGTTCCATCGAATCGACGTTCCCAAGTAACGGTTCTATGTAGATTTTTTAAGGCGTATGTACTTGCTGCCTGGCGAATGTGGTTTAGCGCAGAAGTTCGATTAACCGAGCTGTGACGTCAGATGGTTCTTCATGCATTTGGACTCGCTATTTCACATAAGATAAATTGGCAACAATGTTTCGGAGTCAAGGTGTTAAAATTCGTTCCGTGAGGGATCCGGGTTTTCCTTTTACGTTAGACCGGCGAGCAGTCGAGACTGTCGAGAGGTTCGCATCCTTTGTGGAGCCTTTTCGAGGTTCCTCTTCCTCATAGACTGGCTGCAAAAATTAGGGTCATTATTTACGATATTTTTGTTACGTTTATGTATTTCGACCCTAACCAATGCCATGGAGGCTACCTATAAAACTTTTTGTTGAGTTATACCTCCACGTGGTAAGTGACAAAATATTCATGCTGTCTTCAGTGGAATTATTTGTATTTTCCAATCTTTATAGAAGAATTCCTGTTGCTGTTGCTCTCATATAGCCGATCTTTATAATTGACTGTTATTGGTTTTGAGGAAATGTCTCTCGAATGGACACTATGCCTTGTTCCACTGGCCTTTACCAGGAAAGAAAGGGGCCATAGAGCCCTATAGATAGTTCTATAGGTAAGATGACAAACTAGTTGGGCTATGAGTAATCTTTTCAATGTTAGATATTTATTTTTTTGCTAAGACAAACAATTGTTTTTAGGGTCCTCTCCACGGGTACCGTTCTAGCACACGTATATCGTCTTGCCTTGATTGCGATGGCTATTTTTGCGTGTTTTGGGTTTAAACCACCATTTGCGTGTTATGCCCTTGTTGCTTATTACCGGCTGGATGTTGGGTACCAATGTTTGGAACACTCCGGTTATGATTTGAAGTGCTTCGGAGATGCATGGACCGTACATATACTAATACTGGTCTTAATTTGGAGAATAATTTTAAATTAGAAATACCTACTTCATAAATTGTAAGTAACACCATTTACTTTTTTGTAAGACTGTCTTGGCAAAGTTTAGATTTTCTACATATTAAGTGACCAGTTTCACATGCCTTATTTTGTAACCTTGCGGCAAAATAAAATTCATGAATTTTAATCCCTGTGCGCTATATACCCACTTGTCATTTTAGTAACCTATTGATTGATACGCAGGATATTTGCCTAACAGTTTGTATCTGACACGTTTGTCTATAATAGTCAATATTATGTAAGCGCTTCTTTTGTATTGCTTTATTGTTTATTCATGAGATGTAAATTGTACTCTATAATTGTTTTTTTATGTCAAGGGATCTCACCCATAGTAGGGAAAGAATAAAGTATTTATTTTGGGGAAATATTATGCCTTGTTGAAAAGTTTCTCCAAAAACTACTTTTCAGGATTTAATAACATTGTAGATTTTTCCTAGTTGAGTCTCAATTAACTAGGTGGCGCCTAATATCTTTATTAAAGTGTACCGAGGATCCACGAACCTAGCTCTCGACTGTATTACTGGCTGCCGTTCGCATCTATTGGTAAGTTTGCTAAATGGGTTAGGTTTGCCATATCCCTGTTCCTAGAATTTACAGACTGAAAGTGGTCCTCGCCCCAATTTTCGACTTAACGAATTGCACCCTACATATAATGTTGCACGAACCCCTTCCAATTTGCCATTAGATAGTATCGTCAGATCTGCGTATGCAATGGTGTAGAATCCCCTTGAGTTGAGGCGTGCAAAAGGCTGTCAAGAACAAGGTTCTAGAGCAGTGGCGATAAAACACCCCGTGCGTTCAGCCTTAAGTACCCGTACCTCTGATCTCAGCTTAGGTCTTTTTGACAATATGTTGAAAATCCGAACAATAACAGCAGGTGGAACATCCTTGAGTGTTTAGACATATTTGTTGAGATGCAAAGATGCACCTTATATATCGCTCACAGCCCCTTCAATATCTTTAAACCAAAGAATGTTCGGCTGATGTCTTGAAAAGCTTTGGGGATGTTTCAGTCCATCCTTCCTGTTTTTGATATGTACATTACTTTGACTTATCGGCATATCTTCGGGATGTAGGACATCGCTAGGCTTGCTCTAAACACTTCATCTAGGTGCGTTATTAATTGGTCCAGGCCACACTATAGTATGGCTGGAGGTATTCTGTCGGTACCTGGCGATTTGAAGGATGAGAAGCTGTACAGCCTATTGTGCTTGGTCTTCCCTAACTATTTGATTGATAGTCTAAATCGGCAGGCTTGAAACTAGTCTCATTCTCATATTATAACCAAACGCTATCATGCATTTTCGACGAACCATGAGCTCGTTCAGGTGGGCGGTTTCAGTACCGTCCCGATTTATTAATAGAACAAGATTGTGGTCTTTCCTCTTTTGCGAGAACTTTGTAGATCTTTGCGGTTTGTGAGTGATCCTCGTTCTTCTCACAATATATCTTCCAAGAATACAGATGTTTTTCTTTCGCAGATTGGTATTGTATTGTTCTTAGTCTGTTTGAGTTCTGGTTTATTCTCTTTATTTAAATATTTTTTTGCTGTGGCCTTCCCAGGCTGTTGCCATGACTTCAGTGAGCAATAGCTTCACGTGCCAATTTATTGTTTATAGTTTCTCCCGAAGCTGATATTGGAACTGAGTTCGAACAGTCCCTCGAGGGTGCCCAAGAAGTTTTTTGGGCTCCTTCATTAGGTTAAATTGAAACGTTATAGAACGGTGATCTAGATCTAACAATTTTGCAATATCAGATACCTGCCAGTTTAAGACTGATTGAATTACACTCATCGATGCGAGCTTTATATCAATAACCGTTTAACTTCTAGAGTTTATAAAAGTTATGTATTTAAAATATGAAGGTTGCTATCGCTGCCCCAAGTCACATGTTGTGCATTTGCGTCAAAGCTCATGAGGACCTCCAATTCCTGGTATTGGCAGTGTTGTCGAGTCTTGTAGCGGTGCACTACAATGCTGGGTTTGCCAACCAATGCATACGCCACCTTCGCGGCTCTTAGGTCAGAAGTTGGGCTTTGATATGCTGAGGTACATATATTGTGATTCTCGACCTTTTTGTTTTTGATAAAACATAAATACTTCAACTAAGTTTAGTAAGACATGTAATTCTCGATCTAACTATCCAGGGTCCCTCTATTAGTGTTAGTGAGTTCTGCGTTTCATCCAAGCACGAATACTGCAGTCGTAGCCCGGCTGTGGTGCAGTTACAGTGAACTACATTCAATTATCGATTCGGCTATTGGGCTGATGACTTTATTGTGTTGTGCTTTCTCCATTAGTGGTGGACGACTTCATTTGCCACCTCAGCATTACATTTCAATGTCATCCCTTAGAAGGGCATCCTCGTCCACTAAAATAGCAGCATTGGATTGCTTGGCCGCTCCGTTCAGTTTGCAAATACACCAGAGCCGATTCATTATTTTTGAGCTCCTACTCTAAGGACGAAATCGGTGAAGATTTATTTCAACTTAATCGATTTATCTGAGATAACTCAGATACCGAAAAAGGAGGTGGTCTTTCGGCTCTGATTAAGCTGCGTGATGGAAGAGGGATCACCTATCGACATTCAATGCTCACCTCATCTCCCAGTGCAGCCTCGACCCTCCGCCCGGTGAGCATGGAGTGGATCCAGCTTGTTATGACCGGACCCACCCCCGTTCGCTCCACGCAAATCGAACCCACGGCTGTGTTATTGAAGGCTCCTTCAATGCCCGCAAACACACACAACGCCCCAGCTCCTCCTCCAACGTGGCTACCAGGTGGTGAAGAGCCGAGCCCGCCGACATTCCCGTTCGATATGCGTGCTGTTCCGGACTCAGAGGGACCCTTAGAGCCACCCAATCTCTGAGGTATTGGTCCACCAGCCTCTTAAGTGTCTTCATCAAGAAGCTGATGAGACAAATGGGTCGATACGATTTCATATCGGTGTAGTCGTTCCTTCCCGCCTTGGGAATGAACACCAGTCTGCTGTGCCTCCAAGGCTCCGGCACATATCCGTGTGCGATGCAGATCCTGAAAAGGCGGCGTGCTAATGAGTTCTCCGTCATGCTGCAACAGCGCTGGGGAGACCCCATCCTTACCTGCCACCTTAAACGGGGCAAAGATCTCGATTGCCCACCTAAGTGTATGGTAGGTGACCATCTTTTTGGCAGTGCCTTAGTCAGTCCTAATGATGAACACCTCCTCACCCCCACCCCCAGGCCCTCGCCTGTTGAGCCTGGGAAGGGTATGGTCAGTAGCTGATGCAGAGTATACGCCGGTGAAGACGTATAGCCTCCACCTGGCTTACGGATACTGCCCAATTTTACGAGTGGGTCCCTTGAAAGCAGAGCCTAACAGTGGCCGGGGCTTGGGACAACCCGCCACAGTAGGCCCTCCAGCCGCTTCTTCGCGACCCTCTCAGTTTTTTTTGTACTGTCCCCGGTCCTCTTTATATAGGTCCCAGTCAGTATCGACCCCGCTGTGTCTAGCCCTATTAAAGAGCTTCCTCAGCTGTTTCCTAAGGTTCTCCAGGGTGGAATCCCCCCAAGGAGTTTCCCTTTGCAATTTCGTTTAGTCACAGGACAGCTGCTTGCGAAAGCCCCGGTCATCGATGATCCTATCCACCTTGCGGCGTCATCCAGCTCATCTGCGGCCGGATATTTCCTCAGCATGTCCCTTAGACTCCAACTTAGCTTCTCCCTATAGAGGTCTCAGTTAGTTACTCTGGGGTTCCTACCCCATCGATGGTAAACTCTTCCGTTCCAGCCACTTAAGTTTCTCGAAAACGTAAGAATTAAAAGTTGCCCAATGTCACTGAACTTGGTTTCAAAATTAAAGAAAGTAATAAAACAGTAATACAACATCCGAGAAACCGAGAAAGGTCCAATTTTACAACCTTGTTACGACTATAAAATTGGCGTAGCACCTGCTTTTCGTTTCATAAGAATATTATTGCTCGCATATCTGCCTGTAATAACATTTTAGAGGTTAATGACTTAGGAAAAACATATCAGTGCTATTTATCTTTTGCTAAGATTTCAAACAGCTTCTTCGTGAAAATGGTTAGCATCGCTGATTTTGTTGTGAAAAAGTTAGTAAGAGTTATTACTCTTAACGGCTACAATGCCTTTAACCACGAAGACCCTACAACCGATGTTTTGCAAAAATAGTTAAAATGTGTTCAAAAATGAATCGGAGAGTCAGCAATATAAGGATAATCATTAGATAGAAAAACGGGACGAAATTAATTTGGGTTTGGGTGTTGTGTTAGTTTTAAACTGGAAGACTTTGAAAGTATTTTTCAAGAGGCGTTAAAACAAGTGGACTTCCAAAAGTGGAGTAAATGTGGAGAGCATATAATTAAGGAAGATGAAAGGATGTGGAAACTTGATGGTATGCTAGATGAGACTATAGAGCAGCTAATTATTTCTCCGGATACCAATGGAGACAGTACGATCGACTACTCAGATGGCAAATAGAAATACTCAAAAGACGACTTTTCCCTTCTTTTCAACGTTAACTTGTGAGGTGAATACATTAAAGAAATTCCGTTTTTCATTCATTTATCCTTAATAAACACTTAAATAATGACTAGTATTTTATTAACTTAAGCAATTTGCATACAGACACACCACTGGTATACAGATTTCTTTCAGGAATAATAAAATTCATTGTGATTCAAATTCAAATTCAAAAAAATGTATTTGTCTGTTACATGACATGACAAAAATGACGGCCTCTCGATTTTAAAAACCGTTTACATCATGCCCTATACAAGAAAAGACATGTGCGAGGCAACCCTCAATAAATAAATATCACATAATATATGAAAATATGTGTCAAACGGTCGATACACTACTACCATCATAAATTAATTCTTAACTCTATATAACAACTATTGTTTTAGTTGGCATAAAATTGTTTACAAAATTAGAGAATAATTAGAGAACAATGGTGATTGGGCGGAGCAGGGGAAAACCAGACAGAAGAGCGACGGCAAGAGACAACCGGAAAGCGAAAGCGGCGAGCGATACAGCATGCACATTATATCATTATTGGATTATTATCATAATAGTAATAATAATTATTATTCTATTCTAGTAGATATATTTAATACACTTCAAAGAACTTTGTTGGTTAAGAAGTTTTGCTTTGATATACCTTTATGTGATAACGTTTTGGATGCAGCCTGTAAACTATTCCACATTTGAACGGCTACAAATGCAGAAGCACACTGAAACGCTGCAGTTCTTTGCTGTGGAACAACAAAGTAGGAATCGTTCCTTGTGCCGTGTGTTTGGTTTAATAGAAAAAATTATTCTTTAAATAGGATGGTGTACCCGTTTTTATAAACTCTGTAAATAAAAGTATACATGTGATGCTTCCTTCGGTATTCCATGTTTAGAATTTCGGCATCATTTAAGTATGGAGTTATATGATTCCTGTATGGAATATTGTATGAGAATCTCATACAGCTATTTTGTACCTTCTGTATAGTTTTTTCGTGCGATAAGATAAGGAATTACCGTACACAACATCTCCATAGTCAAAGAGTGAGAGTACCAAATTTTCACGCAAAAAATATTTATGTTTAGATGGCAAAATTTTTTAAAATTATAAATTTTTCTTAAACGAATATAAGCGGCTTTTTGTTTATTTTTAATATGGAAATCAAAGGACAATGAGCTATCAAAAGTGACCCCCAATTTTTTTGCTTGATCGACAATGGAAATGGTGTTATTATTAATATGGATATTTAAATTGCTTTTGATGTGTACTCTAGCGTTGATATTAGAACCCAACATTAGAACTTGTGATTTCAAAGCATTTAACTTTAAGTTGTGATTTTTTGCAAAATTATCAGTTTCTTGCAAGTCAGTATTTAGCTGTTCCTGAACGGTGTTGAGATTTACCTCCAAATTTTAGTTCTTAATGGGAGTTCTAGTTGAGAGTCATCAGCATATTGTTGAAGTTTAGCATATTTTATTTTTGTTGACATATCCGCGACATTATAGAAAATAACAAAGGGGACAAAATAGAACCCTGAGGGGATGCCTCGATTGACTGATTTATATTCTGATCTGAAAAGACGTGATTCCTTCGAAACCCTTACATAGCTTAAGCGGTTATTGAGATAATTGCCCAAACAACTTATCGCATTTTTAGATAATCCAAAATAATGCAGTTTCGCTAATAACATTTCGTGATTCAAAGTGTCAAAAGCTTTGCTGAAATCCAAAAGGTGCTGCTTTTTTGCTCTTCATGTAATCGAATATCTTTTAAGATGTTTACTAGACTGGTGGAAGTGCTGAAATGCTTTCTAAAACCTAATTGACACTCTGGAATAATATTATGAATTCCGGAATTAAAATATATATTTGGCTATGAATATGCTTTTCAATGATTTTGGATACAGCCGGTAAGACACTAATGATGGGTCTGAGGTCCTTGATATCTTTAGGTTCAGGGACCTTTGAGATAGATTTAATAATTGCTTTTTTCCATACGGAAGGATAAGTGTTTGTTAGTATGCAATAGTATGCATGTATTAACTATATTAATTAGGGCATTTGCACAAAAAGGTAGACATAATTTAAGATCTTTAATAGAAAAGTCATCATCCCCAATGGCATAAGAAGAGATAGAGTTAAGTGATTGCACCCTTAATGGTTCTTATTGGTAGTGTCCCGGTATATTGTAAGACCCTGATAAAAGAAGCTCCTTAAGGTTTCTTTCATAAATGATGGTCCGGATGCACTCTAATAAGCAATTAGCAAAGGCTCCAGAAGAATCGAATTTATGAGTATCATTCGCAGTTTTATCAAAATTATTCTTTTTTAAACTTTAAAAAATAAATAACTATAGGCGGACAAAGTACTTTTGAAATATTATTCTATATTTGCCGGCTGTAAACATTATATATGAGTAAAAGAAACATTTTAAAAGAAGTTAATATAGATTAGTCGAAAATATTCGGGACCAACGTGACTTTTACAGTTTTTCTTCTAAAAATAAAACGACTTAACCACCCCGCAAAACACAGGAATAATCGGGTTATGACCATGTAACGTGCCTTATTATAGGTAAATAAACACCGCGCTGTTGAATGAGATGGATATCGAATATCGCCGGATCGTGCAGTGTCACCCAGATTCTTGAATTTTGTATGATTTTAATTATTGAATACTATGAATATTTCGTATAATTATTTAATGATTGTACCTTAAATTTATAAGAAAATTAGGAAATACATATATACCCACTTTTGCAAGAGGGTGAAGGGACAAATGGCGCGCCACAAGTGACGGGTGCGAAATAAATGGCACGATGATGTCTTCTAAAGGCATAAGCGTTTAATATAGCATAACAAAAGTTGACGAATTTTATACTTAGGTTACGGTCAATTCGCTCGACTTTAAAAAATCAGCATGGCTCTCGTCCTCGTGGTTAAGCTCTTCATTGTTATATGAAATAATCCACGTTGGCAATATTTGGGTTACGTTTGCTACGCTCTGCCAGAGAGGAAAAACCTAAAAGGCGTCAATAAGTGTCGGCACCTTTCATGTTGGTGTACCGATTTTTGATGACTCGGTTGACAATATTACCAATAAGTATCGTGAGAAAAGTATTTTAGGCCAATGACCTCTGATCACCTTCGTGCTTGGACATGCGCATACAAAATCGATTGACTGGCTGTCGCCTCTTTTTTTATGTTTTTCCTCTCTGGCTCTGCTTTAAAAATTACCAACCAAATGAGCAGTACATCAACGCACCATCTTTGACCGTATATATACATATATTTTTCGGTAAATTTTCTTAGTTTGCGGTCAGGTTTCAAAAATATATCCAAATATTCTAAGTCATTGTTTATTTAACGTTTCGACCATAACCTTCGGTCTTTATCAAAAATGTTAAAATCTGTAAAAATTTAAAATCCTCAACACTTATAAATTGACAATAAAAATATACAAACCTACCTTGAAAGCAGATTTTGCAGTCATAAAACTATACATCCAATATGGCATGACCCACACATATATATAAAAGATAGAACGGCCACAAACATATAGACGTAACAAAACAATTTGTGTTTTCACATTTTTGGTCTTAGCAAATAAAATAAATTAATGTGATATTGCCGTTAGTTATTGGAGTACTGAATGGTAAATTCTACCTATATTGTTCACGTCTTTCTTATCGTTTACGGCGTTTTCGCTTTTTTGGATGGCAATGGATTCTAGTAATTCTCTCCTTTTTGTGTTAGCCTCGGTTTTTATGACTTTAACGCCCTCAAAATCAAAATTATGGTTGTTGGTTGCTTGGTGGATTGTAAGCGCGGTTTGATTTTTCTTGTCATATTTGTGCCCCTTTATTCTATTCTCCAAATACTGGCTGGTCTGTCCTATGTATACGCCATTGCAATTTTTACAAGGAATCTCATAGATAATGTTACTTTTTTATTTGTGGGAGTTTTTGTTTTTAGTTTTGAGAAATTTTGAGAAGTTAAGTTACATGATTTATGGCATACCTCAATATTGTAGTTTCTATAAAATTTTTTCAGTGGCTGAGACAGTCCATCGATAAATGGCAAGGATATATATGTCTTTTTATCATTTTTTATGTCAGGTTTACTACTTGAAGAATTATATAATTTGTGAATTCTTTTTTTAAAAATGCTGTTAATCAAGTTAGAAGGATAGTCATTAAGTAATAAAGCATCTTTAGCTTTATGAATTGCTTGTTCTCTATATTCAGGATCTGAAAGTAGAATTGCTCTATCAGCAAGTCCTATAATAACCGATTTTCTTTGGTTAATTGGATGATGCGAATTATAATTTAAATATCGCGAAGACCAAGTAGATTTTGTGTACCACTCCGTTTTTATGATATTATGGGTACGGTGTAACGTTAAATCCAAAAAATTAATTTTATTTTTTTGCTCTATTTCTATGGTAAATTGTAACTTTTTGTGGTAACTATTAAATATGTTAAGTATGTTATCTACTTGGTCCTGTGGAACACTACTTATACAGTCATCCACGTACCTATAAAAAAAGGG
>MU182803.1:61038-73118 GCA_016904865.1 Pissodes strobi | reverse complement strand
TATATATATATACTAATACTGTACTCTGGTAATTTGTTTTTATGATGACCCATCAACAATGACACTTAAAATCTGCTTAATTTTGACAAAGCGCATTGAGGTTTTGATGCTGTTGTTTCTTAAGTGTATTTCCTTCACTGTATTTATTCATTAATATTTTTAAAAATCCCAGAACCGGGAATTATTTTCATTTAGAGAGAGTTAAATAAAAATACAGAATAGGTAGTGCATGTATGAATATTTTTGCAGAAAGCAGATTTTGTTGAGAAAAAAAGTGGGGAATTCCTCTGAAATTGCAGAAGCTTGGTTATCCTAAATACAACGTTTTAGGATGGTTTATCATAAAAAATAAAGCCAATCAGTAGACATATTTACCGATCGGTAAATATGTTCTAAAATAGTAAATGTGATAATATTGTCAATTTCATACTTTTTCTATTTGGATTTATGCTATTCAAAATGTAAGGAGCCTCAACTGAATCTGATGCAACCTGACAATAATGAGATATAATTATATTAATTTTAAGCTCAATTACTTGCAAATAATTCACTAATTACAAAATCAATGCTGCTTAGGTTGCCGAGTGTCAAAACGAAGGAAGGGAATGTATTATGGTGACCAGTGGAGCAGTAGCTTTTGGTAAGCAAAAATTAACGCAGGAATTACTCATGTCCTTGTCCATGAGGGAGACTTTGTCACCAACAGATCACACAAGAGAAGTAAGTAGCTCATATAAATATTTTTAAATGCAAAGAATGTATGATATACTGTTGATTAGCACGAATTACCCATCTGAGAATTAAACAATGCATGCCTCTGACTTTCTTGGAAGTCCTAATAAAAAATATCACTCTTTTAATACATACCTATACAGATCTCTCAGAATTAAGCAGCATTACTGCTTATGTTTGTGTTAAATTATGAGAAGTCTGCATTAGGCATACTTGAAAAAGATGGTGATAAGTTACAGCAAGAGCCTAAAAACGTAATCCACAGGATTACTTTTACAGAAATACCGAATATGAGGTTAAACATATTCGAGAATAGTTTGGGTTAAACACTTTCTAGTACATTATCTGGAACAAGGTTCATTTCTTCGTTTTTTATAGATGCATGTCACGACAAACTTGCTTTTATTGCGACGGATAAAAATATTTTGCTATTTAAAAATCATACTATCTGAAGGATAATCTTTGAATTTCCTAATACCAAAATTATCAGTAGCTCACTACTCCTCCACATAACCGAATTTTCGACAAAATATTATGCGACAGTTTGAACAAACGATTTCATTAAAATCCGCCTTATTGAAAATAATATTACTAATAATGTATGTGATTCTACTCTATATCGCTTAGCTAAAGGCAAGTTGGAATATCTGAAATTGATGTTTTGTGCACTTAGCAAATATCATAAAAAACAAATTAGACGAGAAGGGGGAAAATCATCAAAGAAAAATACACAATTCAATGTGTAGTGCTCGAGAGTCGATTTGGCAAAGGCAATTCTGCGTTTTCGGAACCATCGCAAACCCAGAGCAAAGTCTACAGAATTTTATTCTGTAAACTTTGCCCAGAGTATCCGTCAAGAGACTTTAAAAAAGTTCGTGTCAGTATCAATCCTGGCAATAATTTTCTTGAGTAAAGCATGTCTTTAAACCATAAAGTACAACTGTTACACGAACTATATCAAACGAACAAGTAGAGTTAATCGGAGCTACCTAAATTTTCGTAGATAAGAGGGTTGATTAAATAAACTAGTTGAGCTTCATATAAGAGCAGGTATCTGCATATGTTTCGATAACCTATAGAGGCTGAGATCCACAGAATTCCTTTCACTTTTGATAAGTATTTTTCAGGGATTCACAGGATAATTTTCAGGTAAACATTTAAAAAAATGTTCCCGCATTACAAAACTTCAAAAACTAAACTGGCACAAAATTGGCTTTAATACTCTGGTCCTTAACGAAAAAATAATTTGAAATATTTTAATATTTAAAAAATATATTTTTTTGTAGACCTTTTACTTCATTTTGAAATACCATGTCCATTATATGGCTCTGATTTCCACTAGTTTTTATTAAAAAAGAAGTCCAGGGAAGCCCAACCCAAAATAATAGTGGAGCGAAAGCGAAAGTTTTGAAGGAATAGTTAAGATATTATTTTTTAAAAACAATATTTGAATAATTCAAATTTGTGAGATTTTCGACAAAATTTGCAGAATATTTTGAGACCAGACAAAAATATAGTCCGCATGGTAGCGCTCTACTACATTACCTTAGTAGAAATGCCAAGGTTTGTAGACTCAAATCTCCACGTAACTAGCAACATTGAGTTCATCACGGTGGGCGTAAATATTTGCAGAGCGGCAACAGTTAATAAACTGACAAATGCAAGATTCTCATTCGAGTCCATATACCTTGATTGAATGAATACAAATGATTTAATGTCATAAGATGTTTCAGGAGTCATAACCAGGTATGGAAATATAGATTAGATGCGAAGAACGAAGAGGCCGTCCTATCCTTGCCATAATGACACCAACTGTTGCGTATCTGCAAACTCAGACTCTCTTTTAGTTCTATTCGTTGAAGATGGAAATTAGGCTGTAGGCTGCAGCTCACATTTCAAACATACAAGCCATTTAATTTAAAATGTACCAACTTAATACAGGAGCTTGAACTCACAATTCCAATATAATATTTTTATATATACATATTTCTTTTAACTTTTTTACTGAAAATAAAAATCTATTGATTTCGTTAGAATTTAAATTGAAGAAAAAGAAGAAACAAAGTAAAAATTAGCAAGTTAAAAACACTTCTCTACTAAAAATATTTTGGCTTAATTTTAAGCTACGTGTTAGTGCCAGTTTAAAAAGAATTTTAGTTTTAGTTATTTGGAAGTTTAGATATACTCAAAAAAAATAATGAGTTATAACGTACTAAAAGTCCGTGAAACCGTGATTAATGATGATTCAATAATTAACTCTCAGAATCACTCACACATCAATCCTACTCGTCCACATTTCTAACAATAACGATGAGATTAGAATATCTATACAAACGCAAGATCTTTATACCCTGCTGAGTCAAAGTTTCGGCCATGTTGAAGAAAAATTGGTATTTTTCGATGAGATTCGCTATCAACTGGGTGGAGTAGTTATCGGTCGAATTAGGAATCCTGAAATAACTTCACCCATGAAAGGTTATGTGTCATTTAAATAACCGAAATCAATATATTACTCAACGCTGTATGGTATGATAAATATCACCCATCGCTACTGAATGGTCATGGAAACTTTAGTGTTTACATACCATTAAAAATGTTAATTGGTTTTGCTGAAGATTTTCATAAAATAATAATGAATCTACGTCAATAATTAATATTAATAAGAACTAATTCATGCATCAATGGATTTATCCAAATAATCGACAAGAAGAAAAATTATAAAGTTACTGTCAGTGAGATCTTATGGGAAATGTCTCATGTAGTGCTAATCAAAAGTTGCGACTACTTAAACAGCTTGAAAGCAATAGAGATCTAACTATTGCGTTTACAAGTTGGAAATTACATGAAAATTCACAATTACAACAAAGCAAAAATCACACATCGGTTGCTAAATCGTCTATTCAGTTGGAAAAAGTACACTTTATTATCGTATGCTTCCAGACGGCATCGGCATGAAAAACAGTATTGAAAAATATATGAGCCATTTACAACATTTGAACAATTTAAATATGAAAATCTATTAAAATTCAGAAGTATTTCTATCGAATACAAAAGGTGTTTCATTTAGTATGTTTCGTACATGCACACAGCCTTTACTCCACATGAAATGATAATGGCAAATTTGCTAAACGAGGAACATTGGTAACAAGCTGTTTATGTTATTTGTAATATTAATATGTGCTTGTGCGTTATTTTAGTCTTGTTGTGCATCTTGTACAGTAGGGGCTCGGCTCGGCACATGAAACAAAAAGAAAAAATAGAAATGGGTACTACAGACACTAGCAAGCCTCAACACATGATATAAGTAATATACCTACTTATTTAGTGAAATTTTTGCTGCTCAAATAACATGGCTATATACAATCTAAGCTCATCTCTTCAATCTGGTCCCACGTGTAAACAATTTTTACACAAAATTCAGTTATTTTTTAGTTGTATTATGCGTTACATACAGGCTAAACAAAGCTCGAAACAAGAAGTAAGTTAGGGAAATTTCTTCTCGATTATCACGGATACACGCTAAGCTAACCTCTTCAGGCATGTCTAAAAAATAAAAATATAGGTTTGCACACGTTAATTTATTTATCTTACTATATTATGAAAAAGTCGGCAACCAGTATTACATTAGTTTGGCGACCTTGAGCTGTCGTTCTTACATGCACACAGGCGATTACGCTAGGCTAACAGTTTTAAATGAAATTCGATTAGGCTCATCGTGGTGTAGTGGTCTGCGTTTCCGGCTCTCATTTATAATATTTGAGTTCGATTCCTGCCGCACCAAGAAACTTTTGTTTTAATTTGGATTTTATTCAAGGTCATCCATCGGGGAGGGGTGTAATGGCGGGTGCCAAAATGACAATAAGCCAAAAAGTATTTAATTATTTTTTTTCTCTAACCAAAACTACCCTTAAAAGCTCATTCTTAACAATTTACCCCTAAAACAACCCTTAGGAGCGGTAAGATCTCTTTGACATAATGACGGCCATTTTGGACATGGGTGGTGCCGCTACAGAGTGACCAAAAGACATCAGCTTAAGCTGGACCCGAAAATAAAATACCCTGTATAACGGTTAAGCCTTTCTGGCACGGTGACGTTTAAAGTCAATTCAACAGCCTCTGGTCATTGTCGCCTGCCGACGGTGGTTCTTAAGGTAATGGTGATGACGATCATACCTGAAGGACAAAGAGGCACTAGGTAAAGTTCGCCTGGGAAAATTACACTCTGTATTACAGGTACAAGGCTTGCATGGACATGTGATGTGGCGACGGACAGGTACATTTAACAGCCTCCTCTGGTCATTGGCGACGATTCTTCGACTAATGGGAGGCGATGCCATCGACTTCTTTGGCTTATGGGAATAGGGGCCATCGAGTTCGATGAGGGTACCAGAAGAGCCTTATTTTGAGTTCGAACCCAGCCTTCATAACTACTGAGGGTTCAGCAGGCACCCTCTAGATAGAGTTTTAAAAAATAATCAAGCAAGTAATAGTAATGTGCAGTAAGATTCCCCATCTGGAAGCTAAGCCTAACTAAACGAACTATGAAGAGTCTTGGTTAGTCTGGGTTAGGCTACTCCAAATGCCCCGGCCGAAGCAAGACACTGTCAATAAGACCTTAGTATTTATATATGAAAAATTAATTTGTTTCAAAAATGTCTACCTGTAGTCACACTTGTTATTTTCGTTGCGGTATTATTACAAATATGTACAAATCTACTTTTTATATTTTGCATTCGGACATGAATAACGGAACACAATTGAGATCATGATAACTCGTAGTGATTGGTTACTGTTAAACTCTTCTAACGTCTAATATCCAAACATTTTCGATTTAGTCGCAGCAAATGCACTTTTAACACCTTAAATAGAATATAAACATTATGCCATAAATACCTAAATTACTAAATATTGTGCAGGTTCAGCAACAAAATGTTATTGAACAAGTAGTATCATTAATACTACTTGTTCAACGTTCATAATTTAATCACCATAAGTTTGGCCCGAACTAAATATACATGTATTTAGGATGCCCCAACGCTCTTGGAACCTCGTGCAGCAGCAGCCGTAGGTCAATCAGGTCTCATGTCCTTATATGACGCCATGTTT
Source organism: Pissodes strobi (assembly GCA_016904865.1). Classification (NCBI taxonomy): domain Eukaryota; kingdom Metazoa; phylum Arthropoda; class Insecta; order Coleoptera; family Curculionidae; genus Pissodes; species Pissodes strobi. The sequence goes on along the minus strand of MU182803.1, from coordinate 67,280 downwards.
TCCCAGTATGGTGTCAAGATTGCTCAAGTATTGGTAACCAAGGCTGATTTCTATAATGAAGAAACCAGAAGAAATATTATCAGTACATTATCTGAATTAATTAGCTTGAACATTGTTCCTATTATTAATACTAATGATGCAGTATCTCCACCACCCCAAATTGATGAACCAATTGGAGGTAAACATTTTTTTTGCATATGTTAACTTTCTGATTCATAATGTATAGGTGTTAATGCCATTGATCAAGGATGAACGTATGAAGCTAGGTTGCTCAACATTACGTCGGATATTCTAACATATGCAAATAAATAATATATTTGACCTATGTATCCTTCGTCTTATAAAAATTCATATAGACGCTTAACTAATTTTTTTTTGTAGAAAAGCGATCATAAAACGAGAGAAAAAAAACAAGATATTCAAACCATTGTTTATAGTAGTCTTATCAGATAAACACAATAAAATATAGCTATTGTGATTACATAATGGAATAGATCGCAAATCAATGATAGAACGTTTAATTCAACAAACCACATTTTTCAAATCCATGCTAGTTTTTCTAAACTCTCCCCTTTCGTTCCCTCATACCCATCCGGTATATTCCATTTTTCCATTTAACAATTAGTTGAATTATGCGCAGCTTCCTTATCGCTACTGTTGCAGATTCTAATATCAGAAATCGGATTTTTTTGAATAAAGCTAAATTTGGTTTTAATGTTGAACAAGTCGCCCTTACGTCAAACATCATAGAATGAATAGATCATAGTTTTGTCTAATAAAGATAATTGATTATAAAATTGATTCTTTATGAATATTGGCTTATAGCTAGCCACTTGATTGATACCAAAAATATCTCACTTCCGAATTATAGTAGCACTTGCAGTTTTTCCGCTGCTGCATCAGAATATAATTTCATATCTTATTTTTGAGTATACGTAAGTGTGATATTCAGTGAGCGCAGCTGATATTTCATTAAAGAACCCACAAAGCAAAACAATGTTGTGAAATTGATCTGCAAGGTCAGTCTATATGACTTTTCCAATCCAATGTCAAATCAATAGTCAGTCATAAGAAATCAACTACTTTTACTGATGTTTATGTCAAGTGGTCTTTTAAATATTGAGTAGAAGTTATGTCTCTTTGATAGGATAACCTAACGAATTGATTGCTTTGTTGAAAATTAGCTTGTCAGTAATTAACCAAATTTGAAAAGATTCCAGTATCGAATGAATTCGATTACAACAGAAAAACGAATGTTAATTTTAATTTTATTATTTATATATTTAATACTAAATTTGTTTAACATCGTATTCAGCTTTCCAATGAAAATGATATTTATGTATCTCAGCGAGTTGTATCATGTCTACATTACAGATATTAGATAATTCTTTGTTATACCATATATCGAGCAAGAGCTACAATTAAAGTAAGGGGTAACCAGTTCTTCGACACTATTTTTTTCGGATAGAATTACTGATCTCCTGTCACTTTCTGTAGTTTTTTGTGCTTTGTTATGAAAGCATGGAAAATTAATTGTATGGGTTATCCTACAGTGTTATAGTTTTTACTAGCAGGAACACGTGATGAACACTGTTACGAGCCTTGACAGGTCTAAGCATATAGCAATAATTGTTTTCCTGTTAAAGTTTAGTGGTTACAATATGCTGTAGATAGTGTCAACTCACCTTCAAAAAACGCTATGAATCCTTAAAAAATCACTCTCTCAGACAAATTACTGAGATTACTTAAAAGTACTCTAAGTCTATAAGTTTTGGAATGCAGTTATATAGAATGATTATTGATACAAATTTTTGAGAGAAGCGAATACGATTCTAATTGTATCTGATTTTCCAACATATATTTGAAAGTTCTTCATTCTTTACGTTGGTATATAATATGACTTGGTCAAGTATCGCTATCAATTATTTCATGCTCAAATTTGCTCATCATTATTAAGCAAAAACATCATGGCCAAGATAGTATTATCTTAGGAATATGTTTTTACATAGTTAATTTGAAAAAAAAATAATGGTGTTACATTGATAATTACACGCAGACTTTTTCACAGGATTGTATTCTATAATAATATGTATTGCTCTTTCACTAGCTAAACCAGGCAAACGTGGTATCTCCCTCAAAGACAACGACTCACTAGCAGCTATGCTGGCGGCAGAGGTTCAGTCTGATCTTTTAATTTTGATGTCAGACGTAGACGGCATCTACAACAAACCGCCATGGGAACCTGGTGCGAGATTCTTGCACACTTTCTCTTCTGAACAAAGACAAACTATTGAGTTCGGACAGAAAAGTAAAGTTGGTACTGGAGGTATGGATTCCAAAGTAAACAGCGCTATTTGGGCTTTGGACAGAGGTAACCTTATTTTTGTATTGCTATTATTTCAAATTATCAAAATAAGCATATTCCGAATATCGGTATGGTTTTAATAAAGTCACATAATTTTTGCCTTCGCTGCCTTACTTATTATTATATTATTGCTAATTATAACATTGCATACAATAAAAATGTTACTTACAAACGAGATCTACCTACATCTTATTGTGTACTCTGAACCACAATTATCTATTACCTCTGAACCTGAACCGGTGCTCCCTGAAAACTATCCTTGGACGAATCCAAGCATAGTTTTCGGAGCGCATCGGATAGAAGCCGAAGCACGACTTAGCTTGCTGGGTCTGCTCCACCTCAGTGTTCCACACAAGGTAATGGTGTAGCTTTGGATAAAAGACAAAATTATATGGATTTGATGGTACCTAGCTCAGACAGATTTACGTTAAACATCCTGAAGCAATAAAACTTTGTCTTTGTCTGCTCCAAATTAAAAGCTCTAGTTCATAGATCCATTGAAGAACTGACGTGCATTTAAAGATCCTTTACACAAATAGTGCACTATGTAAAAAGCGACCTCTCCTATTGGTCGATCCATCTCGTATTACGATATGTCTGCGTGATGCAATCAATTTCGATCAAGATCTCTAGTAGTGTAGAGGTTTAGATCGTTGGGTCTCACCTAGAAAACGCGGGTTCGAACCCCGTTGCATTTTTTTATTTTTTTTAAAGATTATGTTTCTAAACAGCTTTTTTTCTTGATTTTGGGTATGTCTTGGGTTAGATTGGGTTAGCACCTGGTTAGTTTCCTTTTCTTGAGCCCCCGTAGCGAGCGAAGCGAGCGGAGGGCCATGTGGATCGACCAATGGGAAAGGCCGATTTTTATATAGAGCACTATTTGTGTAAAGGATCTTATAATGCAACTGACGTTATTCTTTAATAATTTATTTTAAATTGTGTTAATCGCAATAATTTTTTGTATAAATACGTGGTTCAATTCATACTGAATGATAGCTGATGCGATAGTAAAAATTAAATTTTATGAACCACTCACTTTGAATATTACATTTCTTTTCTTATTTATATATGTATAATCTGTAGGTGTTTCCGTGGTAATATGCAATGGTATGGCAAAGGAAGCGATTAAAACAATTTTGTCTGGCAGAAAAATCGGTACCTTCTTTACAGACTCTGCTGTAGTTGGGTCTCTACCTACTGAAATTATTGCTGAGAATGGTATGTACATAAATGTATATTTTATTTAAACAATTTAAGAATAGTTCATGTTAATTTTCGATATCTTGCTGCCAAACAAACTACCTAGAAATCAATTTCAAGAATGAGCTCACTTTCTCGGAGAGCAAACTGAAAATATCTTAGGCATTTGTCAGATAATAATGGTTATTTTGGTAAATGACATTCGATTTGTGTGGTATTTGGGGGTCGAATGATTTCTGAATTTCAAATGTTTGCTATCAAAACTCTCAGATTAATTTGTGAATTCTTTTATACGCATTTTTATTTAAACTAATGTAAATATATGTGTTTTCTTTTATCTTTTAGTTTCAGTCTTAAGCAAATCTGATCAAGTATTACTACCATTTACTGAACATGAAGCCAAACACTTATTTTTAACTGTTTTCGTGGGAAAAAGTCTACTTTTTCTATTAATTTCAACTAAGAACCCCTATTTTTTCCCACTCAGTAGAAATAATGAATGCTTTTTCCATTCAGTTGTACAAGTAACTTTTGTCAAAAAATAATGACTGACCACACGTGATTTGTTACAAGTTACTTTAATTATTTAAATAGATAGGTAAATAATATGATTTTACGGGCTATATCATTATGCAAATAAAATCCTGCAAAAGTCAATACTAAAAGTACTTTACATAATATCTGTTTAATGTACAAAAATGTGGTATCTTGACATTATTTTTTTATATTTCCATTTTTAGATAAAATATTGTATGCGCCACGTCGAAAATTATCAGATTTCCATACTTGTTTACTTATAGCACGACATTAAGCACCCACATACGGAAGTATCTTACTTTTTGCACGTTAATACAACATTTAAGTTTACTAAAATTTATACATTTTCATGTAATTTTGTGATTTTATCTCGATCCCAATACTATAACTCTCGAAACTTTACAGTGTATTGTATGATTATCGATGTGATTATTAAAAAATGCGCAATGGTAATAAATTTGACTAATTAAATGAGTAATTGCTTATATAAGTTTGCGTGTTTACCTCTTTGGTTAAAGCCTAGAAGTTTTTCCTGCATAAAATATATTATACACCACACGTTGGTCATTTCAATTATTTAAAAGTAAATTTTTGGTTGGGTTGTGTTTAAACTATATTACAAGTCAAACCTTTATCCTATGTCTCCTGATATACCTAGAATACATTGTTACAATTATAGGTCTCTTTTCCACTTGTCTCAATTTTAGTATGATTGATTAAAGACTTATGAATATTTTCAATACACTTTTTTGGAACATTACCTTGAAATAGAAAGTATTTTTCAAATAATTTTCTTTGGTAAAATCTTGATCCCTACGAATTATATTTGCTTTATTACTTTTTAGAACGAAAATTTGGTGAGTACATCTGTTAATGGAAGAACTCTAATATGTTATTTTTAAACAGTGAATTTGATAGTAGCTTTGTTTCTAAAGCTTAGAAAATTTAACATATCGAGAAGATAAAAATGTCATCAATATAACTAACGCTAACAAAATAAATGCTAAGCAATTTCTTCCAAAGTAAACCAACCATTCCTATTCAAGTTTCTTATAAAGGTAATGTGAGAAATCTAGAATAGGGGAGAGTTACCTAAGATGCGACAGTTTTTTTGAAATGCAAACATTTGAAAATCTATATAATTAATTAAAACTCTATCATAATGAAATGAAGCTTTATTCTAATTAGCAACATATTTTTCTTATGAAGGTGTAACAGTCTGATTTTGCCACTATAAAAGATTATATCTTTTATTTTATCTGCTGCATTTAGCAACAAAAGATTCTATATTTTCCATCGCTTGTCTTCCGATATGATTACATTGTAGTTTCTGAATCACCATACCCATCGATACGTTTTTAAAGCATACATTTTTTTATCTCCAACCCGAGCCTGCTATCGCACCTCGATGCTTACTCATTCTGTTTTCCGTATCCATCGAATACGTTGAAACAACGTGCTGTGTTTGTGTTTGTAAAATAAAATGTCGAAAAGAAGGGAAAATATATTGTCCAGTTCCTCGAGTAAGTGTTAATAAATTGTCTATATAGGACTAGGCCTAATATTTACGAACAAATATCTACGTACAATGATACAATGTACAGTTGATAAGTTGTATTGAGGTTTACGCTAAGCTCACTAATTACAACTAGACTATTTTAAATAATTAGAATAATTAAAAAACCTTGCATATAATCCGAGGGCTTATTAACTTCATATTCATGCAGGTTTTCAGTAAGACACAATACGTCGCTCAACCGAGAGAAATAGAGAATAAGGTACATAGACGAAGGCCTTGTAATATTTGCGTACGAATAGCACTCGATCAAAAAATTCGTCTTGCCGTGGGCATAGAAAAAGAATACGTCCAAGCCGAGGGCTTCGCAATACAAAAAATTCTTATTATTATTCTTATTATAAATTATTAATTGGTTAAGCCTATGGTCGAGGACCTAACTATTCGACTTCCCCACAAAGAGTTGGTTAGATTGAGTTAGATAGTGCATAGGTCGAGGGCCTTATAATTCGCATACAAATAGCACTCAATCGACAAATTCTTGCCGAGGGCATAGAAAAATAATATGTTTAGGCCTAGGGCTTCGCAATACAAAACATTCTTAATATTATTTTTATTATAAAT
>MU182803.1:45591-61028 GCA_016904865.1 Pissodes strobi | reverse complement strand
AATTTGCATACAAATAGCACTCAATCGAAAAATTCTTGCCGAGGGCATAGAAAAGGTCTAGGCCGAGGGCTTCGCAATAAAAAACATTCTTAGTATTATTTTTATTATAAATTATTAATTGATTAAGCCTAGGGTCGACGACCTACCTATTCGACTTCTCCACTAAAAGTTGGCTATTGACTTACTAAGAAGTGATCGTTTATTATGCCAACTCCAAACTTGTCACCGCCAAATGATAATCAGATACACTTGTGTGTATAATATTTCCCCTGTTTATGCAGCAATAATCAATTCCAATAGGGACAAAAAACAGTATATATTTCTAATATGGTCGTGGACCTATTTAATTAAAATTGCTATCATGGACTGACTCGTTATTGTCTGCAAAATAGCTGTATATTTTACAGGGTGTTAGTTGTTTTGATTAAAATATCACCCGCAGACTATTGTCTGAAAAATAGCTGTATACTTTACAGACTGTTTTGACTAAAATATTACCCGCATACTATTGTCTGCAACATAGCTGCATACCTTACAGGGTGTTATGGCAAAACATATTTGGCATTAAGGCCGTGGGCCATATTTTCTGAGGGATAGCCGTGGGCTATTCAGTAAATTATATCATCACTTAAGCGATTAAAAGGCTGTGAGCCAAAAGTATATATTTTAATGTGGTCGTGGACCTATTTAATTAAGATTGCAATCATGGCCTCTTTATTGTCTGCAAAATATCTGCATACTTTACAGGGTGTAAATTGTTTGACTAAGACTATTGTCTGCAAAACAGCTGTATACTTTACAGGGTGTTAGTTATTTGACTAAATATCTCCCGCACATTTTGTGCAAATTTAATTATTTGCAAAGGTTCCTACAACACCAATTGGGACATGGGCCAACAGCTGTAGGAGCAGTTAGCTAACAACATCAACCATTTGTCATGCTTGGCTGATGCACTTTACTGTTTTGGAATGTGCATAATGCTCCTAAATGAATTAAGATTTATTATAAATACAGAAAAAGTCAGTTAATACCATCACAAAAATAACTTACCTAGGATACTTAGGACTTAATTCAGAGGACCGTGTCCTCGACCGTTTCTTTACCTCTAAAGAAAATGAATTCAATGTAAGAGGCAATTTAAAAAATATGTTAACAAGACAGGTCCTACAATTCGAGATTTTGCAAAAATTATTGGTTTTTTGGTAGCAGCGACTCCTGCCGTTCCTCGGAGTCGTCATCGTATCAAAAGACAAGGGCGCGCAAAATTTAAAGCCTTAATAGGAAAGTCGTACAATGACAGAATATTAATTTCAAAAGATACAAAGCAAATTATTAGCTGGTGGATAGACAATCTAGAATATACTGTAAATATGAAGCCTAGTACGTTTTCATTGGAATTTTGTTTTTTTTTTCTTATGCGTCTGCGTCTCCTACAGGCTATTGTAACGGCCAAAAAGGTCGCGAGTTTTGGGAAGAAGCCGACAAGTCTAAGCATATTAATTACCTTGAAACTAAAGCTGCTTGTCATTGCTCGAAATTAAAGTTGCTTGTCATGGCTTACAATTATTTACTAAATCAAATGAAAATATTGGAGTCTTACTTAGAATCGATAATAAGACGGCAATATCCTGCATTAATCGTGGGAGAAGCGTAAAATATCGAAACATAACCAATATATCCCTTCAAATTTGAGGCTGGTGTGAACAAAACGTATAATACTCTTTTCATCTTCTATCGCTTCAAAAGAAGAAAGGAAGCCGATAAGGCATCAAGACAAAGTTCCGTTGAAACAGAATACGAACTAAACAAGCAGGTATATCAGAAAATAATAAGCGGCTAGATTTATTTGCAACTTATTATTATGCAAAATGCCATAAATATATTTCCTGGTTTCCGGATCCAACCTCCACAGCAGTCGATGCATTTACAATTTCTTGGCATGATGAGTATTTTTACGCTTTTCCCTTGTTTTCTATGATATTTAATGCTTTAGATAAATCTATACAGGATGAAGCCACCGGAATATTGGTAGTACCTGTGTGGCTATTACAACCCTGGTATACCTTGTTTCTTAGTTTATTAGTTGGGAAACCGTTGACTTTTAAATCGAGTAAAAATCGGTTACTCTCTATAGAGACTCATCTCTTATACAGGAAAATTTTCCTGGTGGCAAGGAAACTGTCTGAGAAGCATTTCTTCAAAGAAGCATTTCCATCCCAATAATGTATGCATTCATCTCAGAAGGAACTTGGAAACAGTACAAAGTTGTGATCTTAAAATTGGTTTACTTGTTATTGTGTTGATAAAACACCAGCTTTTAATATTTTTACTTTATGTATTTATAATAATGCAACGATATATAAAATATATCTAACAACAACACTGTCAACGTTATCCTACTGTCTAAACTGCTGCTAACTTAATAGTAATAACATAGGCATACCTATAAATATTTTTTGTTAAAACAAACTGTTAATTAATATTTAACATACAACGCTTGTGTTAATAAGTAGGTATTATAATTTCTGTAACAGCAAAATTTCGATGTCTTTACTTATATTTTAAACATTTATCTGGCCTTTTTAGTTCGCGAAGTAAACAAAGGAGCTTCTTAGGTCTTGATAAGTACCTGTAGATAACTTTATGTTTCACCGCCTAATAGGGATTAATATATAATAAAACGATTTTTGAAGGGAAGCTACAAGTTATAGCCCCCTAAACCTAAATACGATTTTACATGGAACGTTGAACCTGTATTACTATATTTATTAACACTTTACCCTTTACAATCTCTATCACCTGATAAACTAACAAAGAAAACGGTAACACTTATGGCACTAAGTTTAGCACATCGGATCCAAACATTAAGCAAAATTACGATCGACAATAATAGAGACTCTACAGTCAAAATTGAAGATTTCGGAAAAAATTTAAACCTCAGCTCCCTATATAAACCAATTTTCTATTTTCTGTATTTTCAAAAACCAGAATTACCTATTATGTGTCGCAAATTCTATAAAACAGTACATTAAAGTCACCGTGCACCTTCATTCCAATTATACATCCCTATTCTTAACTCTCAAAAAACCACATCACCACGCAATAACTCAAACCTTGAGTAGGTGGATCAACTTAATTTTTAAAAACAGTGGTATGGTATGAACGTTAACGTCTTTACCGGATATAGTGTAGAACACGCCAGCACGTCAGCAGCCTTTAAGTTTGACGTAAACATAAATGTCATTAAGAATATAGCAGGGTAGAGTCCTATAAATCTGACACTTCTTCTGATTCTATACTCGACCTCTAGGTACGCCCAGTGACATATTTGCCAATACAATTTTAAAATTGAGTATATCTTAGCCCTCATAGGTAGCCTTTTAAGTATTTCGTTGCCTAAGGTTCAACTTATAATATTTGTTTTGCTCTGATTGTATGTCAATAATATCATGTTAAATAAAATATATTTATTTAAATGGTTAAGGAATTTATAGGACAGAATTTTCATTGATTTTTTTTTCTTTTTCATACTTAAAAAAGAGTTGAATTGAACGACTTTGCTGCCTTAATTGTGTTTTTTGTGGTATTCTCAGGATTGGAGGTAGAATAATGCAAAATTGCACCATCTAGCTTTAAACAGCTACAATGTAATCATATCGGAAGACAAGCGATGGAAAATTGATAGATTAATCGAATACCTACTTACCTGTATGAAGATTAATCGTAATTTTCTGAGCTTGTCTTCCGACATGATTACAACCCTCCCAACCATATGCCCCTTAAGCGGGCAATTTTGCTCTAAAACAGAATGAGTAAGCATCGAGGTGCGATAGCAGGCTCGGATTGAAGATAAAAAAATGTATGCTTTAAAAACGTATCGTTGGGTATGGTGATTCAGAAACTACAATGTAATCATATCGGAAGATAAGCTCAGAAAATTACGATTAATCTTCATACAAGTAAGTAGGTATTCGATTAATCTATCAATTTTGTGGTAAGAATTATTGAGTATTGTATTATCCGGTGTTAGGTTTGTTTTAATTAAAATCTTTACCTTTTTAACATTAATAAGAAAATCGTGTTGCAAACTAAATAACAAAAGAGGAAAAGACCTATTTTTTGTTAAAAAAAATGCCTTTAAGTTCCATCATGGGAAACCAGTCTCCTAATTTGGATCGGCAGGTGTCCCAAGAAAGAACATTACACTTCACAACTGCCACAGGTAAAATAGAGGTCTTCCATTACTCTACAAGATTCATGAGCCCAATCTGAGCATAATTTGCAATTGCACCAATCTTCGCTACTATATGCATACCTTTCTCCACATACAATGCAACTGACATCATCTTCAGTGGTGGTAACTGAATTATTATTGCTGATGTTGACTTGCTTCTTTAATTTTCGAGCGCCTTGGTTACTATTTTCTTCAATAACTACAGCTCGTTTAGCAGATTTCACATTTTTCTTAACATATGTGGCCTGCGGCGCCTCTACTTCAGCTTTGTACTAGGATTCTGTCAGTTTTGTAGATATCAAAGACCGTCTAGAAAAATTCTTTTCTCGTTTTTTTCCTGTGCTTTTGGTAAGGGAATTATTATTTGGTTTTTCCACTTCGTTTCAAGAGTTGATATCGAATGATCGTCTTCAGAATCGCTGATTCCAGCTGAAATCAATCGAGCTTGTTTTGATATTGAAGGAGTTGGATTAGCATACGATAATTTCTTTTTGGACGTAGATGTTTTACTCTGTTTGATGGTAATTTATTTTCTTGTGTTTGACGCTCATTTTCTGACTCCATTGACAGTTCGGTCGTTTTAGCATAAGCAAGCAATATAAATGCGGGCGCAAGAAAATGACCCCTTGCACTCATAGAAGCAACTATAGTCACATTTGCTCTTCTTTCAGCACTCGTCAAACCTCCTACTTGCTTTTTTACCCTCTGAGCAAGAACTTTAGACGATATCTGGACGGTGGTCACGCCGGTCTCATCAACGTTCCATATTCTATCTGGGGTGAGTTGATGTTTTCTATAAATAACTCCAAGATTATTGAAAAAACTCTGGACTGCATTTTGGTTGGTTTTGCATAAGAGGTTGCTTCTGGTTTTCTAAGAGAAATATTCCTATACCAACGCAAAATCCCGTAAACCCACTTCTTAGAGGCCCTTCCGGTATCTTTATTAAAACTGTTAGAAATATTGTTGGCATGGGCAAAATCAAATGCCAGTAGACGAAGTTCCTTCCTTATTCTTCTTTCTTTTTCCTTTTCTTGTATTAATATTTGGTTGTATATTTTACTTGAATAAACATTATTATTATTATTATTATTATTATTATAATCTTATTATCTTGTTCATTGGTACAAATATTTCTAAATCGCCCAAGAGATCATTAATTTTCAGTTAAAAATTTATTTTTGTCTGTAACTCGTCTTTGCAGCATAATTTTGGCAACATTGTATTGGTCTTCAGTCTCTCGAACCGATAGTTCCTGATTTTTAACTTTTTGTACAGCTATTATCAGGTCTTGAACGGACCATTTTTCACGATCCGTTGTTCTTTTTTAGTAGGAATCTGTTTTGGACATCTGTAATAACAAAATAAAAAAAGTTTACAACGTCCCATATTAGGGAATGTGCATCATTTTGTAAAAAACATAACCTGCATTTAACAAAAACCTTAATGTACTAAATGAAAAACTTTTGTATTCTATGCGAAAATTTAATCCAAAAGGACGTCTAATCAGCGTAACAGAGCGCTTTCGGCCTTAGCCATCATCAGTGTTACTTGTCAGTTGGAACAAAATAACATATCCACAAGAGGCACAAACTACATCAAAACGACAACGGTCACATCAAAATTCAAAAAACACTTTATATTATAAGAAAGGTTCACATAATTGAAACAATTAACAAATTAAGGACAGACATAGGAACCACGTTTTGATGGAATGACAAACATGTCTCTCGTTTTGATGGAATGACAAACATGTCTCTTAACAGAGACATGTTTGTCATTCCGTCAAAACGTAGTTCCCACGTCTGTCTTTAATTTGTTAATTGTTTCAATTATGTGAACCTTTCTTATAATGTAAAGTGTTTTTAAAATTTTGATGTGACCGTTGTCGTTTTGATGTAGTTTGTGCCTCTTGTGGATATGTTCTTTTGTTCCAACTGACAAGTAACACTGATGATGGCTAAGGCCGAAAGCGCTCTGTTACGCTGACTAGACGTCCTTTTGGATTAAATGTTTGCATGGAATACAAAAGTTTTTCATTTAGTACATTTCGTACATGCACACAGCCTTCACTCTTCATTTAAAAACCTTAATGGTAAATATTTTAAATGGAAATACTATGGCTTTAAGTACTGTTATTAACTAATGACATTAAATTTAATGGGTACTTACCGTTACCCATTTATTCAGTATATTAAGGCAGACAAATACTTTAAAAAAATATGGAAACACTGACAACCTCTTCCGGGCGACGCTATCAGTGAACTGGCTGCGTGTTGTGTTGTGTAGATATCGCCATTTGTCAAAGATTTTTCTAAAAAGGCTATTGTCCCAACTTGGGTAACTGTCCCCTAATGTAAATATCTCATAAAATAACTAAACTAATAATAAAAATAAAAACTTTTCAAATAGGAGATCTATTTTAAAAACGTTTCAAATGTGATATTTATTTTAATACTTCTCTAAAAGGTGTAGACTTTAATATTTATTAAGACTAACTCATATTTTATTGACGTACAAAATAGTATATTATGATATAAGTGTATAAAGGGCCTTTAAAGCACGCGCGACATATTTCAAAACAAGACGCGCAGCGGAGTGTTTTGTAAGTCGCAAGGGCTTTAAAGGTCTCTTATACACGTATATCATACGCTATTTTTTATTACGAATGCATTATAATCTCAAAAATGTTTTAAATATTAAACTTAAGGGATATATTGACGAATATATTAATCTGTCATATTTGACATGATCAAATATTTCTATAGCGACCTTTAAAAAAAGTAGGTGCATCATAAACATCATTTTAAGCACGCTGCAGCGTGCGATAATCGTTGATTATGATGCATGCGTAATAAAAAATATTTTTATGTTTTGTGTGGTAGAGTCATACATAATATAAGTAGTTACCATGGTCGTCGCCAGATGTGAGCTATGGGAGGGGGGGTCAATCCGAAGGTCGATTTTTTTTTATGATTGTTAGGTTAATATAATAGATATCTTCTAGTGCTTAGGGTGGGGCAACTGCCCCCCTCCCGACGACGCCAAGATAGTTACCAGAACACGTGGTAACATTAAAATATTTTACATTTCTCAATGTCGAGTGGTGAAATAAAGTAATTGCGCGTAACTCAAGATTATCTTTTGCTGCGGTATAGTTCAATTTATTGCTAAATATATTTGTTGAATAAAAGTTGTCGCACACATGCCTGGCCCGACACGGTACGGCGCCCGTCCGATGACGGCCAGTGTCCGATGAGCCTTATAAGATCCTTTACACAAATAGAGCACTATATAAAAATCGGCCTCTCTTATTGGTCGATCCGCATGGCCCTCCGCTCGCTTCGCTCACTACGGGGGCTCAAGAAAAGGAAATTAACCAGGTGCTAACCCAAACTAACCCAAGACATACCCAAAATCAAGAAAAAAACTGTTTAGAAACATAATCTTAAACAAATAAATAAAAAAAGGCAACGGGGTTTGAACCGTTACCCATTTAAGATGAGAGGTGAGACCCAGCTATCTAAACCTCTACACCACGAGAGCTCTTGACAGAAATTGATTGCATCACGAAGACATATTGTAATACGAGATGGATCGACCAATAGCAGAGGTCGATTTTTACATAGTGCACTATTTGTGTAAATGATCTTAAAATGCGTCGGATGATGGCATCGCCCACGATTCCGGCTACAACCAGCACATTCGCCCACACATCACAGAATCAGTTGTTGTTTAGCCGCGAAACCAGATGTACGACGGCAATATTAGTTCGGACGAGAAAGTTACTGTAATGGTAACATTATTGGCCGAAGAAAATAGAAACAAGAAAAGAAATCCTATTAATAAAAAGCTGTAAGAGAAATCCGCTACTAATTTGAAGATCTGAAAGACGAAAGAAAATTTTTCAATACTTCAGAATGTCGTTTCACACAGTTTTAGAACCTCGATATATAGCCTGAACAATTATTTCAGAGCATCACATTTTGAAGAGCGTGCGCCCACTACACCGGACCGGCACCGCGCGGCTCGGGTGCTCGGAATCCCGTTCGTCGCCGGATCTGCCGTTTCATGCCGTGCCGGACAAGTTAGCGAATCTACATTTCTTTACATGGATTTAATCCTCTCCGTTTTTTTTTGATGGTGCGTGCCGTGTCGTGCCAGGACGAGCAAGTATGCGACAACCTTTAAAAAACCTTTGCAAATAAAGAAGCCTTGGTTCAAAGCAGTTATTAAAGCCAGATTGTCAATTATATTCTCACATTTCGTTCAAAATAATATTTTAATATTCCCTTATAGCTCGTATTGGTGGTCGTCTACTCCAAACTCTAAATCCGGATCAAAGAGCATCATGCGTTAATACCTTAGCCGATCTTTTAATCTCTAAACAATCAATAATTCTGGATGCGAATCAGAGAGATCTGCAAGAGGCAACAAGTTCTGGGCTGGCTAAACCACTTTTATCAAGACTGTCTCTAACACCATCAAAATTAAAGAGCTTAGCTGTTGGGTTAAAGCAAATTGCTGATTCTAGTCACAAAAATGTCGGAAGAGTACTAAGGAGAACTAAGTAAGTAATAAGAGCTATATTTTATTTAAAATCTCTGGCAATTAATCTAATTAAGAATAATCATTTGACATTTAGTAATCGTGACTGTCAGAAGTAAATAGTATATTATTCAACGAGCATGTAATGATAGCTATTGCTCATGAGGATGAAGTTTGCGGCACGAGCCGAGTGAGTAAAAGCCATTACATGCTAGTAAAATACTATACTTTTTCTACGATCATTATACAGGGCAGATCAAAAGAGAGTGATAGCCAAGATTAAATATATTTTCGTTAGACAATATTCACAAAATATAATACTGAACTTGAAATAATAATAATAATAATAATAAAATACTTTATTTAGAATTTATAAACTACATACGATAATAAACAGTATGATAACAAAATTAACGGAAAGGCGAGATAAGTATATTGTAGTTGTAGTTGATTCTAGAGAATACCAATTCTATTTTGGCTTTCGGGCTTCCGCATGCGCAGAGTACTGGTGGTGTCGAGTGTATCAGATTTACACATGTCTTTACGGTCCAGCGAATTGCTTTCATTAGGTCTAGTTGTATAGTGGTTAGATGCTGCGCTTGTAATACGGCGCCACGGGTTCGATTTCAGCGGCAAGACATGTTTAAAAAAATTAAGGTTATGTTTATGTTTGTAAACAATTTTTTCTTCATTTTGGGCTTGCCTTGGATTAGTTTTGGTTAGTTTTTGTTGGTTGCGCCCCCCTATCCAGCAAATATCGGAGGGCCATGCGGCCATGCGTGAAGTGACAACACTGACTTGCTGCCAAATGCGCATGCGGAAGCCCGAAAGCCAAAGTAGAATAATTGGTACACTCTAGACACAAGTACGACCGATGCGACGTTGCGAAAACCTAACAACAATTTCAACACTCTAACCAAACGTGCCATTTGGGAAGATAAATTGGATGGTACGAATAACTGTCAAGGAATGAAAAATTGTCGACGTTTCCCCTTTATGTATTAACATTTAAATAAATAATATATCATTATACTTAATATAAATACCATATAATAATTAAGTTTCTAACTTTCTTACCTTTGTTGCAAGATATGCACGATCATCTGCTTCATTTATAAATTTATTAATTTCATCTGGAGTGAGTGTTTTGAACTTTTTTGCTTGATATCTTTCAGATTTTCGTTTTAAAAAACTGGACAACTTTGAGCAATTTTCTATATTAATGTTGTTATGCATAGCTATTATATTTAAATATATAAACAATAACAATTGTAGAACTAAGGTGCTTCTTAACAGGGAGTATTGGCTCCATAATGATGAAGATTTGTATTTTCCTGATAGTTCTCCAAAATAGGCTTACAGCACATTATCAGAGATAGAATTGACGTTTTTGTGGGCTCGCCAATCCATAAAGGTGCTATACACCATTTCGTAATTTTTTCCTGGATTTTTCAAGCAATAAATCCTTTGTAACCATATTTACGGCATTCAGAACTTCTGGGAGCGTACACATTTCTACCAACGTCAAAGTCACTTGACGCAAAATAGTTTGACAAAGGAACACGGTGATAGCATGCCCGAATTTGTTAAAACCAGCGACTTCTTTAATATTACTGAACGAGTAATGAATGGCATTTTTTGACTGAAAGCAGATCTATAATAATGTTATTTTTTAATGATCGTAGAAAAGCAAATTTGTCAGGATGCATTACTTCAAAGAAGACACGATTTTGACTTGCCTTTATATCATATTTTGAACGCCATTTTAAGGCCATTGGTGGTCAAAAACGCCGATTTTTTTCAAGATACCTCCTACTAGTACACTTTAAGGTATGGTTTCGGTAGAACTGCTGGCAGTAACGTCTGGCCGCGACGTCTGGCAGTCAAGCACCGATCTTAAGGAAAATAATATATGTGTTTTCGCTAGAGTGTCCGAAACATATATTATTTTCCTAAAGATCTTGCTTGACTGCCAGACGTCGCGGCCAGACGTTACTGCCAGCAGTTCTACCGAAACCATACCTTTAGCTCCCCCAAACGTGGGATAGTAAACTATGTCCAACTAGCGTTGTATAGTTCAGGACCGAACTAGTTCAAAAGATTGAATCCCGTGTATGAACTAAACGTTTCAATCAGCTGATTCGAAATGATTCGATCAGTTGAACTAAACCGATGACCGAAGAGTGAGAATGAGAACGAAATAGATCTAGGGCTATATACTAATATATGATCTAGGGAAATATCCAAGGCTTTTCACACCGACCGACAGAGATAAAAACCCGGCCCATTCAACTATTTTGTGTTGTTTTGTTTTGAGTTTATTTTTATTAATATTTCGATTTTTATTAAAAAATAGTTTTTAGGAAAAACAATTTTGTGTTGTTTTGTTTTAAGTTTATTTTTCAAATTACGATTTGTACTAAAAATATTTTTTAAAGAAAATCAACTTTATGTTGTGTTTGACTGTTTTGTTTTTCTATTTTAAATACGATCTTTATAAGAATATTTTTTATTTTTCCTGGCCAATAAATTTATAACAACTATTAAATTTTTATTTATAGGTACGTACCTATTTGTGTCAAAATTGCTTCACTTTCTTTAAATCTCGTTCAATTTAACTATCAATCTACATTTAGTTCGTTTATCGTTAGCAGGTCAAAATTCACGTAATGAACTAGAAATTCCTTTTTAACGTTCATCGTTGATCAGTGAAGTGAACTTATTGACCTAAACGAACTAGTCTTTTGAAGCAATCATTTTACTGAACGAGATTGAAAGATGGAAATCAGCAAAGTGAACTAAACTTCCCAACTCTATGTCCAACGTTTTTATACATATTAACTGCTTGTGCTATCCGGCGACGAAGTATATTTTTTATTAGTACAGGTTAGCAGGCAGCTCTTAAATCAATTAGATGTTACCGCCAAATGATATAAAATTAGTCATTAATATTGTAAATTTAAAAGCTTTTACAAATTAAATAACTCTTGAACTACGTCCTATCGAACAGATTTTTATTTAAGGCATGTAGCTAGTGGTTATGTATGTATATAAATATGTTTGATAATTGCATTGGGTGAACGATATTTTGTTATTTATATAATTTTTGGAAAATGCTTTTATCAATAGTTGAAGTTATCACACCATTCCCTTGACCTTTTGCCAACGATTTAATAATAGCTATCGTAAGAGGTTAACTAATTTTGTTTTAGGTAAGATGCCGCAACTCGGAACAAATCTAAATTTGCTAAGTAGTTAGTACCTATCTACCCCACATAATAAATGCTATCCTTCCCAACACCGGTTCACATAATTTTTTCTAAAATGGTCCAGAAATGCGATAAACTTTTGATATACAAATCTATGGAAAAAATCATATATTCAAAACAAAATATAATTTTTGTGAATATTTTTTATTTTTGCGATGAATAGGTATTGAATTTTAGTCGTACTTTAATATAGCATGAATGAAATAAAAAAATGTAATGTCTTACAGAAATACTCTAAGCTGTATTAATTAATCTGAACTGACTTCAAGAAGGCTGAGGTATTTTATAAATGTTTAATTTTTGTGACATAAATAATTTACAATGGTTTCCGAAGCACACTAAATTTATTTAATTGCATTTGATGTAAAAAATAGTTTCTAATTGGTTAGAGTACCTACCTATATGTAATTTCTCTAAGAATTTTGAAATATCTGCATCTCTAATGGTAAAGATAGATTTTTCAAATTTTTTGGTGCTTTCTTTTTCATATAAATCAATGTTAATATTGGGCGTTACTTGAAAGGGTTTGTCATACGACACTAAATGTCATATTTCTAGTATAACAACATTAATGGTTAACAGCACTGAGTAGGCTGAGAAATATTAGGTTTCAACAGTGTTACGATTAGATGGTCCGATACGAAATGCAATTTATCATCATCATCATCATCATCATCATCGTCAAGCTATTTGAATCTACTGCTCGACATAGGATTCCTATAACGCTCGTCATTATAATCGATTATACGCATTGATTTGTATAGGAGTGGATAAGCAATAGCCGCCTGTCGCACTATTCAAAAGTGGCAACCTATGGGCGAAAAAACAGGTTTCTGCGCATGACAAAATCGATGCAAAATCGAAAAACGTAAACAAAGAAGATACCGTTTTGTTATGCGCACTAAAACACTTGCCGTCTCAGCAGGCGTCGGTCAGGACCGAAATTGGCTTTTGTCTTTGACATGTTTTCGTTTTGACGGTGCGGCGTTTGTGTTGATGATTCGAATACTTCACTTTTTATTGACTTTATTTGCTTGTTTGTAGTTGCTTAATTAGTTTTAGTTTAGTGGTTCACGTTTCTGCTTTGTGCGTATGTAATGAACGCCGATTTACCCTAATCCTTTACTTACTGTATTTTTCGGCCGTTTCGTCAATCTTTGTTCATTAGCTGTAAACGGGTTCGCAGTACCAGTGTGTTGACACCCTAATTGCGACGTAATAGTATATTGTGTAACTAGGAGGAAAAGCAAAACATTCCTGGACGACTGTGGTAGGAGTCCAGGAATGTGCTTTTCCTACGAGTTGCACATACTATTTTTTACCCGATCGAAATTAATTGGAATACGTACTTATATAAATAGAGCCAAATATTCCTGTAAATAAAAACGTGTTTTAAATTTAAACTCAACATAATATCAAGTTTTGAATCGAGCGAGCTTGAAGTTTATTACGTAGCTAGGGAAACTACCGCTAAATGTTACTTTTGATAGACGTCAGATCTGACAAACAATGCGTTTGAATATGACAGAAATGTTACATTCCCGGCCTAGGACGGGAATGTTATATTCCCGGACTGTTATTTTCTATTCTTGTACAGTTATTGCATGTTGCCAAGCAACGAATACAATATACTGGAATCATGACTTTTGCGGTGAGAAAACACATCGGAAAGGTGTCGTTTTTCGTCCGATCGGATAAAAAATAGTTTCCTTTACATTTGGGCAACCACCCATATTCCGCTTTAGTTGAAAACCACTTTATGCCTCTTACCAGTACTTACTTTCTATTCTCAGGTATATTAAATATAATTAATTAAATATAAGCCACATCAATGATGTTTTTGAAGTTGATAAAATAAGTGAAAGGGAGCTTTTTTATAGTGGCTAAATTTATTCGCATAAATATTTAATATGACCTCCTATCTACAGAGTCAGTCACTCAGAACTGGCACAATAAATGAAAATGACACTGGTATTATTAATTAGACACTGTGAATTTTTTTCAGTGCAGCAACTTTCCTAAAATATTATATTTTCCTAGCCAGTCAAAAAATATGGAATAATAAAATAATTTCGGTCAGCGATATTCTTGTCTGCAGTGAATTAATTAAATAAAATGCGAAGTATTATAACATTAATTATTTAATGGGCTACTCTTGAAATTATCGAATACTACATTAAACGTTTCCCAATATACAGGCACTCTGCCTCATCATTTAAATTTGCCGAAAGAATCCTGAAATTCTTGCCAACAGGCAACGCTACATGTTTTCAATATACAGTAATTTTTTATGCTTTAAGAATTACATTTATATTCTAACTCGAGTACTGAAATGTTTTACTGAAACTCATGAATTTATTGCACAAAGTCAACAATAAAGATTTTCAAATATACTAACAATTTTTATGCTTTAAGATTAGATTTACTGTCTAACTCGAATACTGAAATGTGATACTGAATTATTCATGAATTTCTTGCAAACAGTCACCGATAAATGTTTTCAAATATACTAACAATTTTTATAACTAAACTTACAGTCTATCTCTAACGTGAACTCGGAACCTGTCGCCGTTGCTCCCTTTTCTTGGATTTGAGCATCTTAACCCTCGATGAATGACGATGGTTCACCCCGTTACTTTGCTTTACTTTTCGAATCGTTGACATGAATTCAATTATTTATTTCGTTATTTCCACGAGCCCTTAAACTGAAAGGCACTATTCTCGGTTTGGTCATAACTAAGACCATATTATCGACTACAAAATTATTAGTTTAACTTTTAAACTATTTAAATGAAATTCAGCATAGCGGCTCGCTACATCTGATATTTCTTATAACATTTGAATTTGGCCATAGTGACCCACTGCAACTGGATTGGAGAATAAGACTTCTTTTTCTTCGATATAATCA
Organism: Pissodes strobi; assembly: GCA_016904865.1. NCBI lineage: Eukaryota > Metazoa > Arthropoda > Insecta > Coleoptera > Curculionidae > Pissodes > Pissodes strobi. The sequence continues at coordinate 46,069 of MU182803.1, read as the reverse complement.
TGCTTTTATAGCAGACATTTTTACGCGTTTTGTCCCCCAGAAAAATCCAGAATCTCCGGCCACCTAAGAACCGCGTGATATTTCGCAACTTTCGAGGCGTGTCTTTCTCCCAGAAATATCCGTAATTTTTACCTGCAGCAATTAGAACATTGGTGATGACCCAAGACGCTTCTTTTCCGCCGAAAACAGCTACTCGCGTTTTAACTGGGTTTTTTCCACTCTGGACCAAAATGAGGTCATTCAATTGCTTTTCAAGGTAACACTGCAAGGTTCACTCAGGTCCTCGACTTGTATGACGAAAATTCTGGCAACGCCTATTGACCAATGGAGTTCTTTTTATCAAGATTTTCGGGGGAAACTGCATGAATGCCGAATTAAGTGGTGGAATAGTCCGCGCGCAAAACCGTGTCTAGTGAACTTGAATTTCCTATCGGTTTTTGGATTTATAGTCCAAGGGCAAATGACTTCCAATATTTAT
>MU182803.1:21522-40591 GCA_016904865.1 Pissodes strobi | reverse complement strand
CGTGAGAGATCGTGTTAGCTTGTTTATTTAAACTTAAATTGATTGTAACGTATCGGAATCAGTTCTAATGACTAAAATAAATTGGAACTAACTGAAACTAACCGAAAGTGTATTGAATGACTATCCAAAACTAACCAAAAGCATCAAAACGAGCTAAAACTTATCGAAATAGATTTAAAATATTGAAGTAAGTTAAAACTAACCCAAATTAACCGAATTTTGGTGACTAACCAAAACTAACCAAAACATTAAAATTGTTTATAACGTATCGGAACCGGATCAAATTACTAAAATAAATTGGAACTAACTGGAAGTAACCGAAAGATGATTGAATGACTATCCAAAAATAACTAAAAGCACCAAAACGGGCTAAAACATATCGAAATAAATTAAAAAGATTGAAGTAAGTTAAAACTTACCCAAATTAACCGAATTTAGGTGACTAACCAAAACTAACCAAAAGCATTATAATAAAATTGCTTATGACATATCGAAAGGTGATTGAATGTCCAATCAAAACTAACCAAAAGTAACTAAGAGCACCAAAACGGGTAAAACATATCGAAATAGATTAAAAATATTGAAGTAAGTTAAAATTAACCCAAATTAACCGAATTTTGGCGACTAACTAAAACTAACCAAAACATTAAAATTGCTAATAACGTACCGGAACCGGTTCAAATGACTAAGATATATTAAAACTAACTGAACTTTACTGAGACTTGACTGAACGACTGACCAATAGTAGGTAACTAAAAGCATCAAAACGGGCTAAAACGCATCGAAATAGATTTAAAATAATGAAGTAAGTTAAAACCAACTTAAATTAACCGAATTTTGGTGACTAACCAAAAACCCTAAAATTGGTTATAACGTTTTGGAACCGGTTCAAATAACTAAAATAAATTAAAACTAACTGAAATTAGCCGAAAGTGAACAACTATCCAAAAGTAACCAAAAGCACCAAAATGGGCTAAAACATATATATAATCAGAACAGATTAAAAATATTAAGTTTATAAGGTGAAACGAACTTGAATTAACCGAATTTTGCCGACTAACTAAAATTAACCATAACGTATCGGAACCGGTTCAAATTACAAAAATAATTTAAAACTAACTAAAGCTAGCCGAAAGCTGATTGAATGACTAACCAAAACTAATCACAAGTAACCAAAAGCACCAAAACTGGCTAAACCGGATTGGAATAGATTGCAAAAAATTAAAGTAAGTTAAATCTAATCAAAACGAACCGAATTTTTGCAGCTAACCAAAACTAACCAAAAACATTAAATTTGATTATAACGTATTGGAGTCAGTTCAAATGACAAAAAAAAATTGAGCGAGTCTGGTAGTAGTCGAGACACTGATGTGTAAACATATCCTATAACGACATCGGTTGTAAAAAAACGACAGCAGCACGTTGTGTTCCCGAGCGGCCACCCATCCAAGTACTAACCCCGCCCGACGTTGCTTATCTTCGTGATTGGACGAGAACTGGCATTTTTAACATGCTATGGCCATTGCTTGTACGTTTTAGCTTGGTCATAGAATAAAAATTAGATTTAATAACCAAGTTTAAAATAATAAAAAATCAACGCGAACGAATCCTCGGGTAAAAGCTGAAAGTGTCCTATGTTCTTTACTATACTCTTGAAAATATCTGTACAAAATTTCATGATGATCGGAACAGTTTATGTGTGAAAGCTTAAGAAACAAACAAACAAACACATTCGCATCTGTAATATTAGTTAGGATTATTTTATAATACTTACTGGCAGCTTCGGAGTGGATTAATTCACTGCACAAATTCGACACGATAATCTAATGCCATCAGGAAAAACATCAATATATGGACACAGCTTATTTACCTAGTAATCGTGGGCCGACATCCTTAGATTTGGGAAAGTCAATAACCAAATTTTGCAAATTTTAGATGAGGGCTATGACTCAATATTGTTTTAAACGTCTGGGCATCTGAATAAAACTTTTGACAGTTCGTTTAATTTAAAATAATAATATGCTCTTTTATCATCTAAAATCCGTTTAAAAACGATTTTAAATGACAAAATTGTATAAAAACCCGAAAATTCGGACTTTTTTAGGACGATGGCCGTGGCTTCTGACGAATTTGTCGTGGATTTTGAAGCGAAAATTCATTTTAAATTCAACCGTCCATTAAAAATAAGCTGTGCTATGGATCCAAATCCACTGCGAATATAATAATTTATAAATAATACTTTTGACTGTTCGGTTAATTTAAAATATGTTTTTTTATCATTAAAATCCATTTAAAATGATTTTAAATGGCAAAATTGTATATAATACCGCCCTAGCGGCTAGAATGGGTTTACACATTTTCGTCCCATTTGCCGAGATTTACCCTGATACTGCCGCGTAAGATGTTTACACATCAATAAGTTGAAACTAATGGAAAGTTGTTTGAACGACTAACCAAAAGTGACTAGAAATAGTCAAAACGCGCTAAACAGAGTCAGAACAGGTTAAAAATATTACAGTAACATTACGGCTAATTATATATTAATAAATTTTCCTATCTAAAAGTGAAGGGTAATTTCTTCGGTTTTCATATCTGCACATTTTTGATGTGTACACATCTTACGTGGCGGTATGAGGGTAAATCTCGGCAAATGGGACGGAAATGCGTAAACCGATTGTGACATTATAAGCCGTCGCATTGAGGAGCAAGCTAATCCAGGACGTCTGTGAAGGATTTTTATACAATTTTGCCATTTAAAATCGATTTTAAACGGATCTTAGACGATAAAAAACCATATTTTAAATTAAACGAACTGTCAAAAGTATTATTCAGATGTCCAGACGTTTAAAACAATATTGAGTCGTAGCCCTCTTCTAAAATTTGCAAACTTTGATTATTGACTTTACCAAATCAAAGGATGTCGGCCCAAGATAAGTAGCTGGTAAGGGAATAAGCTTTGTAGATTTTCGTGTCGAATGAATGCAGTGAATTAATCCACAGTAGAGGGCTATAGACGGCCTCAATTCTCCCCCCTCCAATTTTTTTGCCCCTTACCCCCTCCGGTGACTTTGAGATAGACCCAGCCCACTTGGTCTTAAGTGTATTCGACCTTGAATGACATTGACCTAATTTCGCCTTGAATGTCCTTGACATTTGATCTTGAACATTCTTGGGTTTTGTTGAAGGTCGCGCATATGACCTTGGGATTGCTCCAAGCGTGTATGACCTTGAACGTCCTTGCACTGTTTTGTGATGTCTTTTACCTTGAATGACATTAAGATAATTTGATCTTGAATGCCCTTGAGTTTTTGATGTGTAAACTTCTTACGCGGCGGTATGAGGGTAAATCTCGGCAAATTGGACGGAAATGTGTGATTCTAACCGCTAGGACAGTACTATATACAATTTTGCCATTTAAAATCGTTTTAAATGGATTTTAGACGATAAAAAAAAGCATACTTAAAATGTAACAAACCGTTAAAAGTATTATTTTTATTATATTATATTCGCAGTGTATTTGGATCCATATCACAGCTTATTTTTAATGGACGGTTAAATTTAAATTGATTTTCGCTTCAAACTCCACGACAATTTCGTCCGAAGCCACGGCTATCGTCCTAAAAAGTCCGAATTTTCGGATTTTTATACAATTTTGGCATTTAAAATCGTTTTTAAACGGATTTTAGACGATAAAAAAGCATACTATTATTTTAAATTTTACGAACTGTTAAAAGTATTATTCAGATGTCCAGACGTTTAAAACAGTAAAATTTGAAAAAGCTGGTCATTGACTGTCTCAAATCAAAGGATGTCGGCCCAAGATTATAAGGTAAATATGCTACGTCCATATGTTGATATTATTCCTGGTGACATTAGATTTTCGTGTCGCATCTGTGCAGTGAATTAATCCGCTCCGAAGCTGCCAGTGCGTATTATTAAAGAATCCTAACTAATATTATAAATGCGAATATTTTTGATTTTATTCTATGAACAAGCTAAAATGTACAGGTAACGGTCATAGCACGTTGAAAATGCCAGTTCTAGTCCGATCACTGAAGTTAAGCAACGTCGGGCGTGATTAGTACTTGGATGGGTTACTGCGTGGGAACATAACTTGCTGTTGTCATTTTTTTTGACAACCGATGTCTTTATAGGATATGTTAATTTTTCTTTATTTATTTTTGTTTTAATTATGATAATGTTTAATATTATTCCTAAAAATGCATTTCTTTAATTATATACCTATATTATAAACACTCGTGTGTTTGTATTTTTACTTTTTTAAACTCTGCTTTTGGAAACCATATGAATTTCAACGCAAATCACATTTTTGCGTTTTTATTCATCATTTTCAATGTCTCCCCGGTTGCATCTTTGCGAAGAACTGTGAATTTTTGTATTGTTTGTTCAAAATATTAATTTGTAAAATGGAACAGGGCGAAGCTTCGACAAATCTTGCCCCCCCTTCTCCCCCCTGCAAAAGTAGTGAAAAGACATTTAACTGTGGGCGAACATGCATTGGTAAAAACCGTGTAAGAGTGTTTGTTAAACGATGTTATTGATAATGTTGCAGCAGATAATTGGCAAAAGTGTATCGAACATGTCATAAAACTAAAAATGTGGGATTTGGATACTACGGTCAAAGTTATAGTTGAACCTCTTATTATCAATATTGGTTCCGAAAGTAGTGATAGTAATGATTCTGAATCAAATTCTGATCAAAGCGCCGATAACGAGTAGTAAACGTAAAATTTTATTGATTTTTGATGTAAACTTTCGATTCAATATGGTATTTTACGATAAGAAATACCCCTTATCATCCATGACTCTTTTTTTCCTAGCCGTAATGAAAAATAGTACTATTTGTTTGTAGTACAATTTTTGTTGCTTATTACTATACGTAGGAATAATTTTGAATATACGTTTTTTTTTGCATATTTTAGACTAAAATCATGCATATTTATGTGCATAAATTTTATTTTTTTAAGTGGATATTTGCTTAAGTTTACTTATTACTATTTCATTATATAGTTATTATAACATAATAATTTACAAAGCAATTGTATCCGCCACTGGAATTTCCTCTCTCTTCCCTTACCCCTTGTGGGGTGCCTTAAAACTAAAAATGAGTCACTGACTATTATTTCCGACTTGAACTATAATGTACTACTGTCTGAATAAAAATAACATTATTTTATTTACATTTTTATGTCTTTTTTTCTACATATCTAGACCTATATCTACTTTACGTGATCAAAATCTCATAGTTTTCTTGCTATCTCAAAAATATTTATTCTCATAAGTATTACTTATTTTACACAGTTGTTCTCTCATGTGTTTGTTGGTCCTTGCCCATAATAATTTGAGAACGTCAAATGCACATTTCCTTCAAGTAACAACAACTGTGACTTCCCTATCTTGTATGTTTACAAGATATTGTTATCAGGGGATACAGTTTATACCTAAGCATATAATTCTAATGCAGAATATTGAAAATTGCAACCATATAAAAATGGCATAAATGCGAACGGAAACTTTTCGTTTGTCATAAACAGGATCTCTTTTAAGATACTTGTTCCAATTTTCTTTTAGCACAAATACACAATCGATCACACTTCACGATCCACAAACAATAATAAAGATGTAGGTGTAGGTATTTAGGTAACTACTATAAGAAAATTATTTTTTCTTCAAACGTCAGTAAATCCGTCATTACTCGACTGTGTAGGCGGCAGTGAAGTTTCGTTTTTCCTCCGCCGGAGCTTTACTTTTCACTTTTCCGCCGGCGGAGGTAAAAGTGTTGTCATAGCAACATAGATACAATACAAACACACAACAAAATAAGCGTCAACAACTCAAGATTTATTAAACTACAATTTGTATTTATCATTCAATTTGTGACTGCATTTCTAAAAATCACTAATTTAGGAACAAATTGGTTATTATTTAATCGAACTTACTCAATAACTGCTTATCAATACGGAATTAAAACGCAATCGGACGCCATCTTAAAAAAATAATTATTGTTGACAGTGTCCACTGACAGCTTTATGTTACATTACTATAGCAACAACCTGTGCCTATTCACGGACACCGGTCTAAGCGGCCTTACGAACCCACTTATCTTTAATAATAATTAGATATTATTACTATTAAAAAGAGATGTTTTTGCATTAATTTGTCGACATTTGAAGAAAAAACAGCATATTTTATTTGGAGGAAAAGTTACTTTTCAAGGCTTGCTCTCTATTACCATCCTCACTCCGTTCGGCTGTTAAACACGAGCGCGCCATGAAAAGTATCACTTTTCCTCCATATAAAATAATATACTATTATGCGAATTGCGAACAGGCGGGACGTGTCCTTCGGCACGTCGTCGCGTCGGCTTGTCGGCTGATGACTCTGATGGGGATAGTTTATGGTGGGACGAATTAATTCCAGTAATATAAATGGAATTTTCCCAACATACCGGGAACTTATTACCCAATTTAGAAAACTTACCTATTTCATTTGAACATATTCGGTAAATGGTAAAAGTACACTGGAAATAAACAACGTCTAGGAAAATGTACTTTGTTTCGGTAAAATATTTCTGTAACATTACAGTGTTCTCGCCTTATGGCTGAAGTTATTCCAAATGGGTATTAAAATACCATATGTAGCTCACATGTTTGATTTTCTCTATTAATTTTGACCCCAAGGCCTTGATACGTATGTTTAGTTTCTACTCAAGATTTGTCAGAAATTGTGTCTTCGCAAGGTTTATTTTTATTTCAATATTTTGTCAGCGGCATAGAGACCTGTGTGCATAGTTTGTGCTTGGTCCATGCTATCAGCAGTGATGACAGCATGATTAAATTGTCTCGATAACAATTTTATCATTTCCAGAATATTTATTGTTCTATATTTCCAATAGGAACAGTTATTGCTAGTATGTCTTGGGAGCCTTGATTCTAGATGTGAGGTAAACTTCTGGTCGAGTTGCAATCTTCTTTCTTAGAATCATCTCTGTAGAAATTCTCTACCAAGCTTAAGAGTTCATCTTGGTTTCAAGCAACATGTTTTTATTGTTTGCGGGTTTGCACATACATATAACCCTTTTCAGTGGCACGATTTTTATCTAGCATCTTTATATCCTTACCATTTTCAAACACTATTTATTTCACCGTGTTATATTTTCTTTTTACACCTCTTGAAATAAATTTATTCAGTATTTTGAGTTATTGGTTATTCTTCTTAGAGTACCACCGATTCTGTGTGCCTTTCCATAACTTCAGTAATTTTGCCAGCGTTCGCTTAATAACTAACTACTACTACCTTTATTTTTTAAGCAATCTAGAGTAGTTAGTATCAATAAACCTAATATTATTCCGGTAAATTAAAGGATTCATAAATAACCAGAAATACCGAAACAACTACAGAGATATTCTTTAAAATCTTATTTAAACAGAGTAATGGATTTATTTTTAAAACTTTCAAATATTAAATGATGATCCTGTTCAATTATCGCAGGTTAGCAGAGGGGCTTGAACTCAAACAAATCACTGTTCCCATTGGGGTACTTCTAGTCATTTTCGAATCCAGGCCTGACAGTTTGCCTCAGGTAGCGGCTCTAGCCATTGCTTCAGGAAACGGCCTGCTACTTAAAGGTAACCAAGAAATTCCGCAAATATATAATATTAATTTTCTAAAATAGTCTGTGATCACTTTTACATGAAATATCTTAACCTTACACATAATGTGCACCACTAATATTATTTCTGTTTATCCCTTAGGTGGAAAAGAGGCTGCCCATAGTAATAGAGCTCTCATGGAATTAGTTAGGGAAGCATTAAGTACAATTGGAGCAGAAAATGCCATTTCCTTGGTAATTATTTATTTTTTCATTTACCTTACCTATCTATTAATTATAAAATTAACGAGATTATATTTATCTTATATGAAAGTCTCAAAAATACATTAAAAAGAATCATGTCGATTAAATGGCTGCTTCTGCCTGACTGGCTAACTTTTTCTTGGCGTTGAATAATATATTCTTCTAAGGTGACAACTAGAGATGCACAGACGATGAGATAACTTATGCTTCATTACTGGATAAAGGAAATAATAATCTAATAAGTTCTGGCATAAATATAAATATAGTTATTATATATATATCTCCTATCATCCTGTTGAATTACATTGTTTTACAACACACGCTCAAAATTGCATTGTGTATAAAGGTTTAAGTTCTGAACCAGATAATATATCCTTAATAATTTACACATCGCTACGATTCACTTAATTAATACTCTCTAAGTCGAAGTCAAAGTTAAAATATGCTTTATTGTTGCGAATAAAATAATTGTTATCAACAAAACCTACTTAAAAGTAATAATTCCTAAAATAAACAAAATAAAAACCTATACTAATTATTATATAAACATGTCAACAGAAAAGACAAAGAGGACACACTATAGAGTCACCGTCATTGTTCAAAAGAGAAAGAAACGTATACAATCCATTTAAGACATAATCCTTTTTACATAATATTAAAAGATAGCTAAAATATATCTCTGTAAAATTCAGAGAGTGCATAATAGGCTCGGTCAACCAAGAACCCCCTCAAAAGATGTTTAAACACTCTCACCGTTGTTGCCCCTTTGTTGTTTTGTGGAAGGTGAACAAATATTTTAATACCTTCATAAAAACTGATTTTTGTGTAAGAATGGATGTGGTGATGGGAAGATTCAGATTGTTCTTTTGACGTGTTATGTACCTAGGATGTTACGTACTAAATTTGTGTCGATGTATAGAGCGGAAAGAATCCTGAAATTTGGCCGCACAGACGTAACGCAATGAGAGTTTTTGGAGAACAAATAGCGTTTGCATTCAGTAAATGCTTGAAATACCCTAAAAACTTATGGCACCGCGAAGGCGCGATCCTATCAGGGCATAGTATATAGCCCTGTCAACTCCTGTGCCAAGCTCCTGAACACTCACCCTGACAGCAAAACAATCAGACGAAATCTTGCTCGCAAGATAGGTAATGTGTTCTTCATATTTAAAGTCACTTTCTATTGATAAACCGAGAAACTTTCAACCAGGATAGTTCTCAACCAAAGTACCTCCAGTCATGACCACATCCTCCATGGTACATCCAAAGCAGACCAGCTTGGTCTTCTGGAAATTCATCGACAAGAGGTTGGCGACAAACCAATCCCTCATCCTGTGAAGGTCCCCTGACAGACTCGTGTGCAAAGATTTTTTATCTCTGCCGTACCAGAGCAGCGTGATGTCATCAGCGAAAATAGTAAATCTCCCCTGAATATCAAGAGAAGCAAGGTCGTTTACATAAAGGAAAAACAGGATTGGTCCCATGACCGGCATGGCCGAGCCCTTGCGGAACTTCCAACGCAACCGATTTATACTTGGAATGGCTAGAACCCACAAACACCCTCTGTCAACGTCCCAGCAAATAAGAGGAAACCCAGGACAAGGTCACGCCTTTGAAGCCATAAATATATAGCTTAGAAAATAAATGAAAAGCAAATCTATTCCATCTATAAAAAAAAACGTTCTACTTCCTTCCCACTAACGTGGTATTTAACTTTTTACCTTGCCAAAAAATATTGATTAAAAAAGCGCTAAGTAATGCTTCAGAGCACTATATTAGGAATATGCACGTAATTTAAACCAGCATGAGCGAGAGATACCTTCCCTCGTCTAGTCATGTTTCTCTTGAGATAGACAATTATTCCCCTATGGCAATATAATTAAAAACAAATATATTATATTAGTACATTTCGGAATAATAATGTAAATTAAATATTTAGATTGCTATAGAATGTCTAGGTGCATGTTAATTGCGTCGTAATATAAAATTAATTTATCTCAGCTAAAAAACACCATACCATATGAAAAGGAATAAAACAAGAATAAATATATCAAAAGATTAGCGGAGCAAAACACTTCATATGCCAATGTCATCTTGGTATCATGAACTTATGACTCAAAGTGAAGTCCTTAACGAAACAAGAGACTAAGGTGTAGCAAGGCGTCAGGGCCTGATGAAGTATAGGGAGATCTACTGAGACTAATCGTTGTAGTATTAGGTTTGTTCTAGCAGCGATTTCAAACGGTACAAAACCATCCGGAGTTTGCGCATTGTAATATACGCGTTCTAGCAAAACAAAACCAGAATTCCGACTACCAGTCAGATGTTCTAGCAACAACAAAGTCCAGTTTGCAAACTAGTTGAAAACCGCCAAAACAGTCCAGAGGAATTCGTAAGGATTTTCAGTCTGTGACATGCGCAAAAGTTACTAAATTGTTTATTGTTTCCATGTAACCACGCGAATCCATCCAGCCGGCTGACTTGTTTGGTCACTTTTTATGCATTAAAGACAGTGGTTTGGTTATAAAGAAACTAATTTGTTACAGTGATTTGTGTTAAATTTTGTATTGCTTTTTGACATTACGTGGGCAAACGGCAAATTCGATTAATGGTGCTATTGCATAATAATATGCCAATGAAATCAAGGTGAATGTGTTTGGTACTCAGTACTCCTTTTGGGCGTGTTAGGACCTCACTGCAATTGTAGGTACTGTATAGATTTGAAGTAATTCACTGTAATTGTTGTATTGTTTACTTGGTTGCTGTTTTTTATTTTTTAAATGTTTAGTTGTATTTTATTATGTTTTAATATTCAATTTATTTCTGATAAGTCATGCTCGACTGAAATGTAGGTACTTATTGTATTGCATTGTAATTATTTTCTTAGTTTTAAATTTCATTGAGTTGTATTGTGTTAAGTACAGTGACGGAAATAAAATTTCGTACACTTATTTTTTCCAATGTAATGTTGACTTTTGTATACGTAGATCACCTGGAAATACACTTCACTTTTCGGCAAATTGTCATCGGTGTCATCAGATTTGAAAATTATATTATTTCATTTTAACAAAGTTTGTGAACATGAATCAACTCGAGAAGGCGAGATTAATTGCTTTATTCGAAGAAGGTATTTCTCTACGAAGAAGAGCTGAGCAAGTTGGGAAACCTAGAAGCACTATACAAAGCCTCAGAACTCAATGAAAAAATACAGGATTATTGGATAGAAGGGCTGGAAGTGGCAGAAAAATTTCTTATATGTCACCATATTCAAGGAAGATTTAACCCTCAAGTTTATATAGACATCATTCAAAATGGTATGTTGCCATCGGTAAATAATATATTTCAACAAGAAAATTTTATATACCAGCATGATAACTGCCCCGTCCATACCGCAAGGAGTGTTCGGACTGGATCCGGGAAAATAACATTTCATTTTTGCCTTGGCCCTCAAGAATTCCATATCGAATTGAAAACGTTTGGAGATATATCGTGAAAGAAATCAATAAAAACAATGATTTCCATCCAGAAAATAGTCATGATTTGTGGAATAAAATTGAAGAAACCAAGAAACCTAGAATAATTACAATGTTTATCACGGCAAAGTGCTGGTGGCATCAATGCCTAGACGTTTAAACCTACTGGAGAAAAAAAAGGGATCCGTTTTAAAATATTAAACCAATGTTTTTTTTTTTCATTATTTGAATAATCTGTTTTATAATTAATTTAGAAGTCTTATCTTATTGTCTATTATTATGCTGATTTTTCTTTGAAACTTTTCTTCTACCACTTCCAGCCCTTCTATCCAATGGTCTTGTATTTTCCCCTTTAGCTTTGAGGTCTTGTATAGTGCATTTTAGTTTTCCAACTCCCTCAACTACTATGTATAGGAATACTTACTTCGAATAAATAATTTTATATAATAACCTTTTTCTGTTATTACTGAAGTAAGAAACGCAAGGTATAAAGGTGAGATAAAGGTAAAAAGCCCAGTTTACCAAAATATTCAAAAATGACATGAAGTATTAACCTCAGAGTACGAAATTTTATTTCCGTCACTGTACCTACTTTGTACGATTGGGTTTATCCCGTTGAATGAATAAATAAATAAATAAAAACACCGTTGACATTAATATTGTCAATGTTAATCAACAACTGTATTATTATTTTTATGATATCGCTGAAATAAAAAATCTATTTGAAAATCAAAACATAAATAAGCTTACAAGCGTCTAGCGCTCCTACTAACTTTTCGATGCGAAAGCCATTATAACCAATTCTAGTCAGCACAAATCGTTAACATTTCATCACCCATACCCACATACCAAAGATCTTCAAATCGTATAATTATTACTAAAATATATAAATTATTTTTTTTTTCTTAGTTGCCATAACAACCATATTTTCAAGAATAACTAATTTTTTTATTCACCCCTGTAGTATATGGGCATCCTAAATAATAAATAATTATTCGAAGAAAAAATCCACAATTTTTTTATTAAAAAAAATGTTTCCGCGATAGGATTCGAACCTGCGCCCGAAAAATAATCAAAATAGTTACGTTAAGTTTGGTAGTATAATTGAAAAAAATCCTTCATAAGTCAAAAACGGTAACAATTAGAGCAAAAGAGCAAAGGAACAAAAATACGTGTCTTACCGAATACTTTCATTTGAATTAAAAAAAGAGAAAAGTTGTCCTTGTTTACACGGATAAAAATGCCAAAAAAATGTTTTCACACCCTGTATATTAACCGATCGAAACCAAAATCAATGGCCTTCGAGGGTTTGTTGACCTCTACCTCTATGCCAAATTTCAAGTCGCTACCTTCAAAACTGCGACCTGTAATCGATTTCATCACATAAACACATACACATACAGACAAAAAATTATTAAAAAAAATTTCGTCCCAGAGCGATCCGATTAAGAAAAAAAATAAATTAATAAAAAGCGAACATAACCTTAAAAAAAGTACACGAAACAAGCGTTGCGACCGGCGGGAATCGAACCCGCGATGTACAAATGACAAGCAGAACGTCTAACTACTACACCACCGAGGCGTTGGAAGCATTTACCTGGACCGTAAAGACATGGATAATTCCGATACATTCGACGCATGTCTACGGCTTCCACATCGAAAAGTTAGTAGGAGCGCTAGACGCTTGTATAAAATTGACGTAGCGAAATGTCACCTGAAATAAGCGTTCTAGCAAATGAAAATCTCAAACCGTTTGCAACTAGGTCTCGAACCGCACATTGGTCAATCCACTAAACTGGCTTCAAACCGTCCGAAATTTCCTGCTAGAACAAACCTATTAAATACGGATTTATTATATCATCATGCTTGATGCTGATTTTAAAATAATCTGCAGCCAAAATTGTAAGGATCGTAGAACTATTTGTCTCATGGGTCATGTTTAAAGTATTTTCTTAAGGTTCTCCACGTGCCTGTTTTTTTGTAAATTTGAGGTAGGTATCGGCGACACCCAATTATAAAGATTGCTTAGGGCTCCAGAAGTGAATGAATGACTTAATCCAATGAGCAAGATATGGAAATTGTTATGTATTTACCTGTTTTATTTAATTTAAAAGTTCGTGTGATAGAGTTGGCTACGATAAGTTAATTCAGATCTTAAACCAGACAATGGTGCTCTCACTATGTTCAAACTATACTGGCACCAAAAAACGTCTGTGTCTGGACGATGTGCTATCGAAAGATTTTCCAATAAAACGAGGCGACTATTCAGAGGCGCTAACGACCGAGTATAGGCGGTATAACCTTAACACCGGCACGGAGCAAATGCCGATGCTACATGCAGAAGGGAGAGGGACCCCACTGCATCACGACATATAAATATCCAAATCCCAGGAATCATCATGAACTGATGAAACAATCATGAACAGAGACACTAGAGAAGTTAACAAGCCGGTCGATTCAACTAGCAATTGGCCCTGTATAGGGTCCGGGCCTGACAGTGTGAAATGCGCTACCGGCCATGTGGATCTAGGAAACCAGGCATCCCGTGAAAAGTGGACTACTACAAACTCTAAATGGGAAAGGATAAAACACGCAATAACCGATGCAAGTCAGAATGTAACACCCGTGCAAAGCGGCAACAGGAAAGTGTGAATCTCGGATGAGACTTGGCGAGAAATTCAAAATAGAAAAGAGATCAAATCTAAAGGATTGACCAACAACGTCGCTGTACAGGAATACGGCAAGCTTCATAAAAAGGTCAAACAAATGTGCAGAGACGTCAAAAATAAATATTTAAACAACATATGCCAAGAAATCGAAGCACACCAGAACAAAAACGAGACCAGAGATCTATTTATGAAGATTAAACTAATAACGCGGAAATTCATCCCAAACGACAATAGCATAAGAGCGGAAGATGGAAATCATATTGTCAGCAACTTATGGCTCACCCGGAAGCAACAGAAAACGCAACATTGAAGACAGCAAATGTGTATGAGCCGGAACCTTACATCTTAAAAGCCGAAGTCGAAGTAGCCCTCAACAAATTAAAAACACATAAATCCCCAGGGGTTGACCACATTACACTTGAAATGATTATCGCTACGGGAGAGACAGGCATAAGGAAATAGAATAAAAATTGTTTTTTTGAAATTTCTAATCTTCTATTTTGCGCTTTAAACCACTGTTGCACTCGAAAAAAAAACTTTCATAAGCATGCTCCTTACCTATACACCCTGAGATATCTTTCAGTTTAAATTTTTAGTAAGTAATAATTTAAAGAAAAGTGCATTTATAGTTTATTGTAACAAATTGGCTTTTTATTTGAATTCTAGTAATTATAATAAAGCAATAATTGAAATTATATTTTAACAAATCAAAGTTCTCGTAACAAATTGGCATTTATTGTAGCAAATTAACTAATTGCATTTTATTATAAAGAATTGCCTTTTCACATAACAAAGGTTTATATCAGAATAACATGGCGGAAGTAAAGGTAAATGGGGAACTGACCGAATCATTCCGCGTCGGCAACGGTGTAAGACAAGGATGTGTTGTAACTCTACTTCTGTTCAACATTTATGGCGAGTGTATTATCCGTAAAGCTACAGAAGGCTGGGAAGGAGGTATTTCTGTAGGCGGAAGAACAATCAATAATCTTAGGTATGCTGACGATACTACTTTATTTGCCAGCAACGAGCAAGAACTAACAGAACTGTTACAGCGAGTCGAGACGGCTAGTCAGGAGGCAGGGTTAACTATTAACAGATCAAAGACAAAAATAATGATTATCGAACGACCAAGAAACAACAGGCCAGAAACCAAGGAAATAAATGGTATAGCTGTGGTTAATCAATTCGTGTATCTGGGATCGCTTATAACGAATTTAGGGAGATGCACACCGGAAATCAAAAGGCGGTCAGTAGTTGGCAAAAAAAGCCATGGCAAAGCTTAGTAAGATCTGGAAGAGTCATGACATTACCCTGTCCACCAAGATTAGACTCGTTAAAACTCTAGTATTCGCAGTCTTCTTATATGCATCAGAGTGCTGGGCACTCAAGGAAACGGATAAGAAATATGTTACGCATATCATGGATACAAATAATAACAAACGAGTTAATTCTAAACCAATTGAACATCAAAAAAAGACTGCGCACCATCGTCTCTGAGCGAATAACATCCTTTTTTGGACATATCGTCCGAAGAAACGGATTGGAAAAACTCACCACCCAGGGGAAGGTACAAGGAACGAGAAGCCGAGGTAGATCATCAATCAGATATGTGAACCACATTGTCAGGGAAAGCGGAGTACCACTCAACGAATGTTTTAAAGCCGCGGAAGACAGGCAGATATGGAAAGATCTCACAGATCACAGATCATGATGGCACGATACCCGAAACGGGTGACCGAATAGAAAGAAGAATTCAGAGTTATGCAATAGATGTGTTGTCAGACAAAAACATGCGTACTAGATTCATATCAAATGCGGCATGATCGATACAGTTCAAATTCTGGTGGCACAGTAAATACTAGTGTAGTTTTCATTCAGAAATGAAATATTCTTGGTACAAAAAATCGAAAAATGTTTATTTTATCTAAATATCTACTAACTTGGACGCTGAATCTATATGAATATTAAATACGAAACTTCCTCTAATATTAAAAGTGCACTTTAACTGATAAATATAAATTGTAATGTAAGAAAAGGGTAGATATTAGCTAGTAAAATTATTTTCTAGAATCTCTGTTCAAATGACAAAGGGGTTACTCTGTATGTCATCCACAGAATAGCTCATTTTAGGGGAAAATTATGAAAAATTTCCTCATTATCGCGAGAGGTACTGCTGAAGAAAATTTACTTAAATATCCGAGAACTAAATTAACACATATAATTACAGATATCTACTAGGGAAGAAATAGGAGATCTTCTAACAATGGAACAACATATTGATCTGATCATCCCAAGAGGATCCAGTGAGTTAGTTCGAAGTATTCAAACACAGTCTAAACACATACCTGTCCTGGGACATGCAGAAGGTAAACATTCACATAATTTCTTACTATTCATTATTTAAGAATTTATATCATTAAAATGGCAAGTAATGTAAAACAGTAATGTAAAAAACGGTTTATGCTTAAAACTGCACGATAAATGTGAAAACTTCAGTAGAGCGATATTAAAAACTATATAAAATTAAAAAAAAAACATGTCTAGCCACCGACGAGAATTGAACCCGGGTGGTGGGAATGACAAGCAGAAGGTCTTACCACTACACCACCAGATGTATTGAAAGCAATCCACGGGATCGTAAAAACATGAGTAATTCTGATACATTCGGCATGAATTACTGTTTAATTAACTTAAAGAAAACTTCTTCTATCTACATAAGATTCTTAATGCAAACCATATTTTTTGTTAAAATCATATCACTCAAATATGTGCTTTAAACTGAACAAGCGCATTAAAAATTGTAACACCCCCTGACCTTCAGAACACCATTTTTACTCCATGGCTATAGCTATACTCGACGCGCGTTTCGCTAACCATGTTAGCATCATCAGTAGATGATTAAAAGTTTTTAATCATCTTCTGATGATGCTAACATGGTTAACGAAACGCGCGTCGAGTGCAAAAAGTCTGATTCGGTATTGTGGATAAAACTCTGTTTTACCGAATATCTCCAAAGCTATCTACAAAAAAAACAAAATTTTGCAATCAGGATTTTAGTAAATTGTGGCTTTATTTTTTTATCAAATAAGAAAGCTAACAAAAGTTTGTAGATGCATTTATTTAGTATCTATCCCGCTGGGTGATTATTTTTAAATTTCGACATTTCGTTTCTTCAAAATCATCGTCATTATTTTAAATACCTACCTGTATTTTTTTTTGTAAAAAATGATCCCTTTCATTAAAATACTTTTTTGTTTTTTTCAAATTATGCATCAAAATACTAACGCCTTTATCATTTACTTTTTTAAACAACTTTTTGTTTAATGCAGCAAACTGGCTACTAATAAAATAAATTTATATAAGTTGATTATGAAGATAACGATTTTATACATAATTGAACTTAAAATTTTTGGCCTAAATTATGAGATTTATAAGCTAGTAATACGTATTTAGAACTATCTATCTGTTTCTCTATTTATCTATCGCTAAGTTAATAGCTAAGTACTTTAAACAAAATCTAAAATAATATAATAGCAATAATAATTTGTATAATTGTTGCCGTTTTCAGTTAAATTATAAACATATATTGTATTTTATTTAATCTGAATTGATTATGCCGCTTTTGAGGGAATGAAGGAGTGATATGTTTAAACCTGGAGTAACTCGTTAAATAACGGTGTCTGCGGCATCTGCAGTATATTTTGGAGAGTCATAAAAACACATAACATATACATCTTAAAAAGTATAGAAATAGAGCCCAAAAACAAACTGAGAAAAATTTGAAACAAATTCTTCGTAAAAACAATGTCATATTTATTTACGAAAAATGTATAGAGAGCATTAAAAATTCGTTTAATGGAAATATTCATAGTAAAACTGTCATATAATATGCCCGAGAAATTAGGTGTTTTGTGTATCAAATTATACGATCCTACCGAAAAATGTTTGCAAAAATATGTATAAATTATCTAAAGCGCATTATTAACTACTATCAAATTTAATGTAGGCTTAAAGCGTGGCATACAATTTTTTCTAAGGAATAGATTGGGAAGCAGGCTGTTTTCATTAATTAGATTGATATTAACCATTTGATTTAATCTAGAAAAATAAAGCATAATATCGATACCAACCCAGTGGCGTGTCGTATAGGGGGCCAAAGGGGGCGAATGCCCCCTCCGCCCTTCCACCTCTAGGTGACCGGGCGCCCCATGCTTCGCGAATTAATTTAATTCTCTCAAATCTGTAAAAACCAGACGGTTGGCGCTATAATTATTTTTTGGATGTATCATATTACATGTTCCAGTTTTTTTTTAATGCACTATTTTTTGTAAATAAATAATACATAATTATTTATTTTTGTAATATAATGTCCCTTGTCCCTTCTGACTCTTCTAGAAAATAATATTGGCAATATTCGTTATAATAGGTAGTGTACAAAATTATTTAATATTAAATTCGTAATAATTTAATAAAATTCGAAAATCTTACTTCATCAGTCGAAAGAATGGGTCAAAATTAGTCAAAAACTATTATAATATCGAGGGTCAAATAAATGTTTTGGAGTGTGGCATCTGGCACCCGCCGAAATTTTTCTCCTCCAGCGCTTCACGCTGCCACGAAAGGCGTAAACACGGGGGGTGGGGTGGGTAGAGGGGGTAATTACCACCTCCTTCCCAGAACTTGATGTGTAAATTAATTTTGAGTTAAAAAAATTCGGCAGTTTTTTGTCAGGTTTTAAAAATTATTTTTCTGAAAAACCAAAATAATCTAATTATTATTCATCAACGTGGTAATACGGACGGGCGGATAACGAATAAAGAATGCATTTTATTTGGGTATTTTGGGTTAGTCAATTAGTTCCGTATTCGGTTGTTAGTTGCGTTTGTCGTTTTTCGGATTTATATAATAAATAAATTATTTATATAATTAATAACAGACGGTCAAGCGATAAAGGGTGCTGTTAATTATTAAAAATAAGTAGGTAAATATTAAAATATTTTTTATATTTTTATTTAAAAACGAAATAACTATATACTTATTACAATTAC
>MU182803.1:0-10563 GCA_016904865.1 Pissodes strobi | reverse complement strand
AACAAAAGAACAAAACATTCTCCAGTGGCGTAACGTTTAAGAAAAAATCGAGAAAAAAAAGAAAAATTAAAAGTTGATGTACTTAACTCAAATTTCATATTTAGATTACTTGTTAATTTGGAAGAACTTTTTCTACTAAGATTTTGCGGTATCTTTATAAATTAAGGTACTTTACTCTTGACGCGATTTCGGAAAAATGACATTTGCGCCCGCACTAAAAGCAATACGGAAAATTTGAAATAATCGTTTACTGTTTTAGGGCAAGCACCAAGTTTTATCAAGAATAAAATGTTCTGAGAAACCAATAATAAAAAAGTTTCCCATATGTTGCATACTTTTTTGGACACACTGTATATATATATATATATATATATATATACTTGCTTAGTTAAGAATGGTTATTATCGTGACATGAATCGAATATATAATATCTTACCCTTTAAAGAGTATTCATATTATGATATTATGTGGGGTCTTTAAAAGCAATGATATATTTTGATAGATTGGTTTCCTTTGATAGCGTATGGAAAGTTTCTATGGACGTTTGATTTTTCCAACAAAATGTAGTACATATTAAAGCTATTGTTTTTTTTAAAGCTTAAAGCGTGTCTCGAGACACCATTTTAAACAAATAATAATTGCTGATATGGCCTGTTGGAGCTATTACCTAATACCAATGATTTTGTGTATTTTGTAAGCATCGGCATCGCATATACTAAATTCTACACAAACCGGAACATAGGCACTGTCTAAATGATAGATAAGAAATAATAGGATGGAGCGTTGTTTATATGTAGTTAAAAAGTTCTTTTCTAGTGTGGCTTTCGTTGAGCATACGTAGCGGATGAATATGGTTCTCCCGGCTATTTCTCCTACTTTCCCAAGCAAATTTCCATAAGAAAATCTATAAGAACCATCTTATTTTTCGCTTCTGGTCTAGCTGGGAGATTTCAAGAATCTGGCTAACATCGCGGACTTAAGCTATTTTTAAGGATGCGCCCGTAGTTGCTCCCAAAACCCACGACCCCACATCCACCATAAATTATCGGCCTTTGAACCGTATCATTTTAAAACTGATCCAACACCTGGAATCTGCAACCTGGTCATTATATAAAATCTGCAAGCAGAATCTTCCTAATAATAATTTATTATACATCCTATTTGACAATAAATATAATTGGAAACAAGCAGTAACATACTATTTCAAGGTTTTGTAAGGTACGAACCTGCAACTTCACGACTGCCGGGTAAACCTAATAAGCTCAAGTCCACTGTGAAACTTGCGAATATTCGTTTAAATGTTGTTGAAGCCAAGTCAAATCGGACAGCGGCAGTAAGATATTAATTCAATGTAAGGTCATAGCGGAGGGCCATTCGTATATTATATTCTCAGCTCCTAAATATATCACATATTCACACTATTTAGATAGCTTTCAATTATTAGATTACTTCAAGATTTACATACCAGAAAAAAATTAGCCAATACATTAGCAATGAATTTTAAGTCTTTCGACTTTGCCTGTGAACTTTTAAATAAGGTTTCGGTAAATGTGACTCATCCTAGAGTATTAGATAGCTTCGAAGAATAGATTGTTAATAAAAATAATTTATTCCTGAAAAAAATCAAAATATTAATATAGTTACCAAATTTGGTATGAATAACTTACATAGTTTTTTGCGTGTGAATTTTTTGATTACATCAAAGTTCAAGAAAATGCAAAAACAATGACCCAGTCACACTTTAGTCACACTTTAGTCACACTTTATAGGTTATATCATCTGTCAATGTTTGAATATGAACAGCTGTCGAACTCTGTAACATATATAGAGAAAAAATTTCTTGTCTATAATAGAAGATCTCTTGAAACCGTACTTTGTAAGTTTTCTCGGCTATAATCGTATTACCGAATGAATAGTTCGTAATATAGAAATAGAAATACCTGCGACGGTCTTGCTATGGATTGTTTTATCTTTGTTCTATTTCAATCTGATGAAAATTCACATAGGTTTGTCTTTGTCATTGGTTTCTTCATTTTTTAGCGCGTTATAAAAGAACATAACCTCCTTGTAGAACTTCCGATTCGTCTTCGGTCGAGTGTGCACGTGTCGGGTATCGGCCATTTTGTTCCAGCTTCATATACATATATGGTAGTTTGGGGGCACATGGGGCTTTCAGGGACTGTGTAGATTCCCCGAATAAGATTCGGACGTCCAGCCGGGGGTTAGAGCCCCGTGCATGTACCAGATTTAAATGTGTGTGAATGTCCAGCCGGTGTTGTTCGAACCTTAAAACAAGCCGTGCATGTACAAGTCGGGGCCCCAGGAGTACATACTCGACATACTGGAAGCCCCAAAAATAGTATCTCTATCCACCAAGGTGTAACCAATGTAGAAGGGTCGCTTTACCTCTTGCTAAGCCTGGATAGGGGTCTTTTCTGGCTGAATTTTCGAAAGAAAAAGGCCAACAGAGAGTTTACTACTACTACTATAACCTCCTTGTATTATATTTCAAGCTTGGTGTTTATTGAGATTTCTGTGTTGCGTATTATATGAAATTATAAACATACTTTTCTCTGGGATTTTTGCAAATTTATATTTGGTTACCTAGTCATAATAATAATAGGAAATAAGTTGCTTGGTTGAACGATTTTTGTATTGCTTGATAGGGTTTTTCTGTGGTAAATGTATAGGGATGATTTGGACTGGGGTTCTGGATAAGTATATATTATGTGATGCTACCCACTTCAATGTTAAACGACTGAATAGTTATTTATGTACCAAGGGTATTAAGTAGATGTTTATGCCCTGAGGGCGACAATGTTACAAACCCGAGAGCCTCTGGCCAGAGGGTTTATAAGTCGCCCGAGGGCATACACATCTATTAATATCCGTGGTGCATACAAACTTTTATGTCATACTAGTTCGTTATTGCATTCACAATATTTAAATATTTTAAAAAATACGAATTCAATTCAATTATTTGAGTCCATAAAGTGTACTTTATGCCCACACGGGCCATAAAGTGGACTTTATGCCCGCACGGGCATAAAGTAATCCATTATGTAAATGGTATCTAAAGTATAAAAACACCATAATGTTTTGGTATGACATAAAAAAATATAAATGCCTCTTAGAAACTGTAAGGAACTTTTACAAAATATTTACATTTTATATCTTGTGGATTTTAAGCAAAAAGGGGAGACATTGCAATATTTGATAAAATTTACCCAAGATAGATATTAGGTACAGGGTGTTCACCCATAATGTCCCCCCCCCTTTAACTTTGTTAATTTTTAAGCTACAAAAAAAATAAAAACAGAATTGTAGGGTTTTTAATGTAGTTTTTGCACACGTAAAGGAAAAAACAAAAAATTGTACAGTATACAGGGTAGATCAAAAAGAAACATTTTTTTAAATCTAGCCCCCATTTTTTATTCGATTTTTCGATTCTACGTAAAATTCTAAGGATTTTTAATATAACACACTATATGCCTATTCCTGATACTTTAAGAGTTATTGACAGTTGAATTCGCTATATTGTTTGTTCTTTTATTTTTTTTATGGCAACAGCCACCTAAGAATATAACTTTTTGTTTAGCTTTTGAAGTCATTGACGTATAAATATTGATTTCCTCAATTCGACCTCATTGCTTTGAGTAGTGATTTTGTATCTTCTGTTTTAAAAATGATTAAAGAATTATTATTATAATTAAAAAATAGCGACTTCAACTGTCAATAACTCCTAAAGTATTAGGAATAGAGATATAGTGTGTTATAGTAAAAATTCATAGAATTTTACGTAGAATCGAAAAAGCGAATAAAAAATGGGGGCTAGATTTAAAAAAATGTTTCTTTTTGATCTACCCTGTATACTGTACACTTTTTTGTTTTTTTCTTTACGTGTGCAAAAACTACATTAAAAACCCTACAATTCTATTTTTTATATTTTTTTTGTAGCTTAAAAATTAACAAAGTTAAAGGGGGGGGACATTATGGGTGAACACCCTGTACCATTCCTGTATTTCAAGTGTACTGTGCTTAGCAATAAGATTTATCTATAAGTAAAAGCTTTTACTGTAGATTTGCCTGCCAATATATCGGTTAATACTGAAATAAATGTACCTGTTTCATGTTGTGTTTCAATAAATTCTATTTTAAGAATT
Organism: Pissodes strobi; assembly: GCA_016904865.1. Classification (NCBI taxonomy): domain Eukaryota; kingdom Metazoa; phylum Arthropoda; class Insecta; order Coleoptera; family Curculionidae; genus Pissodes; species Pissodes strobi. The sequence continues at coordinate 6,400 of MU182803.1, read as the reverse complement.
GATTTATTTATTTTTGTAAGATTGGTTCGATCGCTAAGTCAGGTAATAAATATTAACAAAAACAAAAGTACAGTGTAGAATGAAAGAAGCACTCCTAAACCAAATTTCAGTTTCACTGCCTCATTCTGAAAAGAAAAGGTTATTTTAATTATGTAAGTATTATTTATTTTATGAAAATACAGAATTGTATCTGTACAGTAGTATTTTATTTTTAAATGTTTCATGTTTAAAAGATTTAGATGACTTGTGTTAAAACCATATTTATTAGGCAAAATACATGTTAATTATATTTTGTTCATTCTCGTCCTTCTTGGATAATATTGTAAGTATTGAAACGACAAATTTATGTTAACATGGTTTTCATTAATAACTCCTAAAATATCTTCATCATCAAGTGGTATGCTTCCCATACACACATGTTATGTAACACAGCAAGAATTAATAATTATCATTCCGTCCTTGTGGGCACTGTATCTCAATATGTTTTCTTCTAGCAGTCACCAAAATGTAATTTTTAGGGTACCTAAAACACATTTTTAAAAATATGTCACAGTTAATAAAAAAAAACTTACCTTAGCTATGCATCTCTACACAGTTTCTGGCAAATGTCAAAGCATCATCATATCTTCTTTCAGGAGTACCTTTTGCAGTATTTCTTATAGGAGCCATCAACCATGGTTGCTGTGGATACCCACTGTCCCCGAAAGACCCAAGGTCTATCTCGTCGTAGATAATTTTCTTCGGCAAATCTGGAAACAACTCAATTGTGAGATAAATAAGTCATGGGCCACCCTTCCAAAATTTGCTTTCACATTTACAATTTTAAAGTTTTCATCGCATATCATTTGAACATTTTTCAAGTGATATCTGTGACAATAAAAAAAAATAAAGGTATGATGATATTTACAATAGTTATTTATGCAACAAGTGTGTAAAGTGACTCTTTTTTATGAATGGGAATATTGTCGCAAGAGCCGTAGGCGAATGCGCCAATCCCATGAATAAAAAAAGGGTACGTTACACATGAGTAGCATATAAAAATTTTTCTACTATCGAAAAATATATGAAAAAACAAAAATAATATTAAATTACTTTACGCACTAGTGCGTAAAAACCTAAACGTCAAAAATATGTCAGATTTACTTTACGCACTAGTGCGTAAAATGACTTACTTTACGCACTAGTGCGTAAAATAACTTACTTTACGAACTGTACATTAAAAAGGCCTATTTTACGAATCTCAGAGAGTGCGTAAAGTGAGTATTTTACGCACGGTAGTAGAAAAAAATAATTATTATCTCCCAATGAATAAGATGTATAAAAGATGTGTGTATAAAATACATTTTCCTATGGAAATATAGATGTTCATTTTTACCTTTGAAATTGATTGCCTTTGGCTCCACAAATGATTACGCTTATAATTGGTATAGAGCCTCTTCGGCTCTGGCTCCAGGATGTAAACTGCACAAGTGCTAGTTTAGTGACCCTAATGAATTACCTACGTCTACGTTTCGATAGGCAAGTCTGCTATCGTTATCAAGAAAGAAACTAAAAATGAAAATGGTTAGCAAATTCTCTATTGGGCAAATTTAAAGGGTCAAATATATCTCGTAGGATACGTCTTTCAAGCTCTAATTCGATTTTCCCTTGCCTATCCTCCTCTTCCTCAACATAACGGGCAAAATTTGGTAAAAAGTAGGTACAAAATCGCGACAAAACAAAACTTAGAAAACATTTCTTTCTATTAATAACAAAGTTAATAACATAATAAATAGCCCTAATTCTTCTTCGCTATTTTGCTGGCTTGAACTACCAACTCGATGTTTTTAGCATTGTGAATACAATATTTTCTTACTCCGAACTGTACCGAATTGCCATAGAAAATGTTTACATAGTACGTTATGATATTGGAAAGAAATTTCTTTTCCACTGCTTATTCTTTCTATTTCTATTTCTTGAAAGTTACAGAGGTCGACCGCAGTTTTGCCCACAGTATGAAAGGTATGGATATGGCCGGTTTTGGTGAAAATCCATAAAATAAGTAAGGGTATATCATTTGTCAATGTTTGAATATGATCAGTTTTGCCCACAGTATGAAAGGTGTAAATATGGCCGGTTTTGGTGCAAAATCAATAAAAGAAGCATGGGCATCACGGGTTTTGCATGCAAGCTCCTCATCTCTCAATATTCTACCAGGTGGGTTACTATATTAAAGTTTTTAACTAATGCGAGATGTTAAATAAATATAATTAAATCCTAGTTACAATCCTTAAAAATATAAGAAATAATAATATATTTAACGGGTGGTGGTTTTAACAAGTGAGATAGAAAGTATAATTCTTGTAACTAACGTCACCTGCTTGAACCATATCATTTTAGATGTTTGAGGTAATGAAACATCTGTCGATGTATATTCAACCTTAGTGAATTATCCTCGTCAGTTTCGTATTATTGTTTTTCTACAAGCCTGCGGAAAATAAACACTTTCCGCACGCATGACTGTGCAGAAAGTTGCACTTTTCCGCACGCAAATACTTTCCGCACGCTGAACAGTGCGGACAGTATTTTCGTGCGGAAAAAAAAATTGAATTATTCACTCATTTACATTTTATTTGCATTTTTTAATGAAACATACACAATAACAAATAGCGTGATTTTAATGTCCAAATTACTTATTATTTACATTTATATTGAAAATACAATGGTTTGCATTTTATAAACTTATTGCCGATGCAAAAAGGTCCCACGTTGACTGCGAACTAAGGCCTGTTCTTTCATTATTAGTATCTCCCATTAATGAACTTGAATGAGATTATTCAGCATTAATAATGGTATGGGTTTTTTGCATGAAGCTGCTTGCTTCTGATAATGCCAACATTGATCGCCTGAAGCTGTGTCCTGTATGTTCTTCAGGATTAGGTAGCACAGCAATCTCCGAAGGTATCTTGCCAATCATATTAATACCAACACATTGCTTAGTGCATTTGCCATGAATATATTTAACAAAAAATCTTCTGTGTGGTGTGGTTGAAGGACGTAATTGAGAATATCTTTTATAATAGTCTAGGTACATACCATTTTTTTAGGTTATTAGATATAACCCTTAACTACGGAGGTGCCGCCTGAGAGGCGGTGTTAAAACGAAATAACTGCATTTGTCAAAAACGGTAACGTTCACAAGGCCGTTACCTCATGTATTCCTGGCGTGATTGGTGGTTGACCAGAACAAAGACTTGAAATAGGTCGGTTCTCTAGATATCTTCTCGTGGAGCAGTTTGATAGACAGCACGTCCGGATATACGTAATAAAATCGGTAGGAAATTTTTCGCACAAATATGGCCGGACCATCAAAACTAGTTCGCTTTAGTGATGTGAACTATGAGGAAACACTTGGAAAGTGGTATGACTAAGCAGATAGTAATACTAGTCATATCAACAATGACCTAGAGGAGGATTGCGAGAATTCTGATAATTATAGCGCTTCAGAACAGTCAGCGGACAGTAGTTATGAAAGTGAAGATTACGAATCACTAATAAATCAAGATATATTAAGAAAAATAAAATTGTGGCATTGATATCAGTGCTTCAAGTGCAAAACGCTGGTATGTTTGCAGTGTATGAGGCCCGTCTACTTGAACTGCACTGAAAAACTCTGAACTTTACCTTGTACTGAAATATTTTAGTTTTAAGTTTTCGTTGTGTATTATTTTTTTTCTAGCTTTTTCACTGCTTTTTTAAAAGTGTTTTATGTAATGAATGCATCAAAATTATAGCAGTGCACTTTTTTTAACTTTTAAACCAGACCGCGCTCAATTTGAAGCATACCTAAAAGAGCTGGCTTTGTTAATATGTCATTATAAAATTAGGGCGTGTTTTACGAAACTACTCAATAAAGTACATCCTAAAACTTAAAAGATTATCTAGAAATACCAGTTACAAAATATATTTAAGTTCTTTAGGGCCTTATGCCGCAATACCTGTAGTAGTCTGCCAGACGGCACGTCCGAGTTTATGCTCCGAACATCGCACCTCCGTAGTTAAGGGAACAAAGGTTCGACTTGAATAAGTTTTTGTGTTGGAAATTTTGATTACTAGTAAGTTGCCCTTATCATCAATGTTATCTGTTGATAAATACGTCAATTCTTCACGACGACACGCTCCAGCCAATCCAAATATAGTGACAACTTTCATTAAAAGATAAATATCATCGGGTGCTTCATTAATAAACTTGGGAATATCAGTTTTGCTGAATATTTTTGACTTTTTGGGCCGAAAACCAACATTCTGACGTTTCAAGTAAGCTGACAGTTTTGGAAATCTTCCAATGTCAAAATTTTTTCGTATTCTAATTACCATCTTCAACATAGAATATCTTGACCAAAGAGTCGATGGGTTAGAAGTTTTACTGGCTTCTGGAAAATAGGCTAAAAGGACTTCTTCTGTAAACCCTCTGACATTTCTTTTTTCACACCACTGGTTGAACACATTAAATTCCTTCTCCTATCTTGTTTGAAAATTTTCCGGCAGTAATTCTAAGCGGGCTTTTTTTGCTTCCGCTAGGAGAGATTCGGGAATTGCGTAGTTTTCTTCATCACTTTCCACCATTTTAGAGAAAAAAAAGCAAATAAAATATAAATGAGTGAAGACTTCAAAAGTTGTTTTTAATATATTTTTTTATATCCTAGAAACCAATAGACATACGACTACTATTATTATAAAAAAATATGTCAAGTTTAACAACACAATTATACCTGTTTTTTTACTTCCGCCAGGATAGCTTTTTGGTTTTGAATGTAAATAAATATGTTGTTTAATTTTTTTTCGGATTTTGATTGAGTGTTTTTGTTAGTGTGTAGTACCAAAGTAAAACGCTTGTAGAAAAAATATTGTACCTAACACATGCTGAAAGTGTCTTTTTCGCACTCGACTGCTTACCAAACTCCGCTTCGCGTCGTGCGCGTGCGGAAAGTGTGTACTTTCCGTAAACTGCAGTCGCGTGCGGAAAAGTTTAACTTTCCGCACTAGTTAGGCAAATAACTATTTCGAAATATAGAAAGCCAGTTTATAATTTTTGTCACTAAATGTAAAATGGATATCAAAAATATCCGGCTTTTATTATTTGCCTTAAATACTGTCATTTGAGAAAATAGAAAGTTCTATACAGTATAGTATTTTTCCTAACAACTGTGGAAAATGATTTTTTTCTTCAAACGTCCGTAAATCCGTCATTACTCGACTGTGTAGGCGGCCGTCAAGTTTCATTTTTCCTCCGCCGGAGCTTTACTTTTCACTTTTCCGCCGGCGGAGGTAAAAGTGTTGTCATAGCAACATAGATACAATACAAACAGACAACAAAATAAGCGTCAACAACTCAAGATTTATTAAACTACAATTTGTATTTATCACTCAATTTGTGACTGCATTTCTAAAAATCACTAATTTAGGAACAAATTGGTTATTATATAATCGAACTTACTCAATAACTGCTTATCAATACGGAATTAAAACGCAATCGGAGACGCCATCTTAAAAAGATAATTATTGTTGACAGTGTCCACTGACAGCTTTATGTTAAATTCATCGACACCGGTCCAAGCAAGGCCACCTACGACCGTGGTCTAAGCCGCCTTGCGAACCCATTTATCTTTAATAATAATTAGATATTATTACTATTAAAAAGAGATGTTTTTGCATTGATTTGTCGACATTTGAAGAAAAAACAGCATATTTTATTTGGAGGAAAAGTTACTTTTCATGGCTTGCTCTCTATTACCAGCCTCACTCCGTTCGGCTGTTAAACACGAGCGCGCCATGAAAAGTATCACTTTTCCTCCATATAAAATAATATACTATTTCCGTACGACGCGAAGCGGAGTTCGTTCAAGCAGTTCAGTGCGGAAAACGCATTTTCCACAAGCGTTAGGAACAATTCTTTTTCTACAAACGTGCGGAAATAACCTGAGTTCAATAGTTCTATTAAATCTTTATTTAAAATGTTACATTTACTAATTGTTTGTATGGAAATTTGTGATAAAAGTACAATTAGTTGCACTGACCAAGTTGATAGCAGGTGCTAATTGGTTGTTTCTGTTGGGCATCATATTGACCCTATTTGGCGGTATAGTAATTTCTTCAGATTCGATTGTTTGGATGCCGGATCCGTTGAATTTCAGTTTAAACTTTCGTTTGAGTTACATTATTTTGAAGAAAAATTAAACTGAAACGAAAATAAGAAACTTTTACGCCTGCTGATAAAGCGAGGTATGGCTCCGTCATTACCTAAATGAGTGTTTTGTTTTCCAAAGAAGACTTAATAACAACAGCTGTAAAATATCATACATCATGGCTATCCATGGCACACTTGACAAAAATAAATAAATTATTATCCAGTATTTTGCTT
>MU182802.1:257260-274658 GCA_016904865.1 Pissodes strobi | reverse complement strand
TATATATATATATATATATATATATTTCTGTCAAATAGATGCTAACCCAGACTACTGTCAAACAGTTTGGCAGATATCACCAACCGCAGAACAAATACCAAAAAACACCAAAAAATATTTTCTTTAACCCGCGCAAGCGGTTCAAAGTGGATCAGAGCCAGTTCAGTCAGACCTGTATCATCGTTAGGACTATCATAAACCTGTTTGCAGAGCTGTATAAATCTGTAGGCAGATCTGCTCAGAAGTATATAAAGCTGTATACAGACCTGTATAAGTATCTGCCCAGAGTTGTATAAAGTTCTCTATAGACCTGTTTAATGCTGTATAAAACTATATATCGACCGGCCAAGAGATATATAAGGCTGTATACAGACCTATCTAGAGATGTATACAGACCTGTATAAAGTCCTATTTGATTATCTGTATAAAATCAAGGTATTTACAATATATTAGAAATTTTGTTCCACTTTGTTAAAATCTTATGAAATATGTTCCACTGTGTAAACATATATTCCAGGTGCCAAACCTCTGATTTATCTACAACTAACCCAAACTAACCTAACTAAAGTTAACTTAATTTTTGTCATATTAATTAGCAAGTTTAATCCTGATTTAATTAATTGCTAGTTTCAACCCTCGTAGGATGCCTTCAATCTACGATACTTAACCTTTGAATTACAACCTTTCTGATAACAATTTTAACAATTAATAGAAAACTGTGTGATACATTGCTTAAACTTCGGCTCCTTTTCGTCTGTCTGCCTTTGCGGCTGGAAAATGACGCGTCTCGTTCGGTTTGTTTTCTCAATCTATGGCCAAAACATATTTAATCAAAAGCCTGTTGAAATTGAAAAGAATAATGTGAATGGACGCCGTTCTCTTGGAATATAAACTGATATTCGCGTTCTCATTATTCTTAATAATATCAGCTAACGTTACGTCAATCCAACACTAAATATATTTCTGCAACCAAAGACCTACGGAAGTAGATGATTCGCTCTTGGGCAAACCATAAGGTACTTCGCAAAGTAGTGCCATCCCGCAGCACTCCTTTAGTCCCGAATATCGTACCCCCCATAACTTCTTGGCTTTGACGTCATCTGTCAAGCTTTCATCATTTTAAGGTTTCGGTTGATGTCCTATATAACCGAAATCCTCATGGAGTCAGACTAAACTTTGGTTACCACCTTCAAGCATTTGACCCAGGTCTCCAGATGTCACCTGTAGAGATCGAGATAATATAATTTTATATAGATGAACTGGGGAGACGTTCGTAGCCTTATATCTTATTGTTTCGCATTCTGCAACGAGATTGGCTTACTAGGCGTTGGTCTTTCTCGGATTATTGAGAAAATATATCATCGTACTTTGACGTAGATTGAACTACATTCAACATTTTACCGATTTATAGGAAGTGATATTAACGGTAGTAAAGAATGAATTTAAGTAAAATACGCTAATAAAAGCATAATATGCTTTTATCAGCGTATTTCACTTGAATTCATTCTTCACTTCGTTAACAAGTCGGCAAATCTAGATTGGATGGTGCTGACATATACAATTTCGAACTAAAATTATGAAAATACTGCCATGTACGCTTTTAGTTACTATCCTATTTCAGATGTAATAATGTTATTAATAATATTATTATTACAACTGAAATAGGGTAGTAAAAGCGTATCATGGCAGTATTTTCATTATTTTAGTTCAACATTGTATATGTCAGCACCATCCAATCTAAATTTGTCGACTAAAGGCACAGCCTTTTAACTTTGAATTCAAATTTTGAACCTTCAGTTCATACCTTTAAATTTGAATTCAGACCATTCTTTAATTTCTTAATTAACGTATTTCTGAATTCAGAGTTTAGAATTCAAATGAATTGATCTCTGACTATTAGGGATATAAATTATTTAAAAAATCTTAATGGCCTCTCTACGTTATCGTAGTATTGCTGAAGCCCATTCTAATTTTAAAGCCTAGAGTAACTTGAGCTTTGGAATTTGGTAGTGTAATGATGAAGTTCTACAACTTATCAAGCTGAGTAAAGATTACATGTTGTAAGAAGAGTAATTGATTTCGATTATATTCTTAAAGAACAAATTAAAATTATGTTTAACAACTTCCTTAATTAGTTAAAATTCTTTCGATTTACTTAGATACTATTTTCAAAGGAACATCTTGGCGCGAACAATGACCGATGCTCGTTCCCAACGCGAGCGAGATAATCAGATAGCTACCATCAATAAGGATATGAACGCCATCGTGGAATGGGGTGAGGAAAATAATGTCTAGTTTAACGCAGGAAAGACTCAAGCGGCTGTCTTCTCAAAAAAAAAAAACTTAACACTCACTGCAGGACCTGGCTTATCAATGATAGGACAAACACTGACTCCATAAGCTTGATGGGCATTAACTTAGAAAATAACATGTCTTGGCGTAATCCCTTCACCAACATCGCCAAGGCAGCAGCACAAAAGCTAGGAGCACTCTATAGAGCAAAAAAGTTGTATACACCTGATAAGCTCTTACTGATCTATAAGGCCCAGATGAGACCATCTCAGGAATACTGTTCCCATGTGTGGAGCTCGGCACCCTAACACTTGCTCAAGATAGTAGACTCCATACAGGAGAGCGCAGTCTGTGGATGACCCAGAGTTGACTAAAGACCATGATAGCCTTGAACATCGAAGAATAGTGGCGGACCTATCTTTTTACTATCGATACTACTACGGAAGGTGTTTGAACGAGCTGGCATTTATGATTCCACCCAGGGTTGTGCCAAACAGAAACACCCGTCAGACACAAGCTGCTCATCAACATACTATTGAGCTGCGAACACCTATAATAGGACATCCCTGTTATTGGACCCCTCGCTCTGGAATTGACTTCCGAGTAACGTCTTTCCCGAAAACTACAAGCTAGAGCACTTCAAGTCCAACGTCCACCATCTTCTCCACACACACACCGCTCGTTGAGTGACATAGGATTTTCTTTTTGTGTGTGCGCACAACATAAAAAATGGCGTCCTCTAGGTTATCATGTAAATTTTGCATCAATGAATTTTTCAACTAAAAATTACATATTTATTAGTCATACCTATTTATAAACTTAAGATTTTTTCGTACTTACGGCTTTATATTGAGGAAATTGTTATCTCATTTCAAGAAAGATGCATCCAGTACAGAGCATGATTACATAGCCCCCGATAAACGGTTACAAGAATGGAGTGGCGTATTTAAACACAGAAATTATTGAGCTGATTGAGCTGTCTGATCGCATTGGAAAACTGGAAGATCCTGGGACTAAATTGGCAGCGAGGGTGGTGGTCATGGCAGCGGCGCTCTGTAGGGTCTCAGCTGGGCAACTACATTGGCGGTTATGGCAGCGGTCCTCAGAGGAGTCGGCTTGCGTCGTCTGCTTCGAGAACCCGGGGTGGTTCTGCCGGTTCAGCGCGATGCGGCCAGGTTATTCGCGTCTACCTACCACAATTTTGAGCCTTCACGCATGCTTACGTGCTATTTCATATATTTTTCACAGTTCTTTTTTCTTGATTTTGGATAATGCCATGGGGATTGGGTTAGTCTTGTTTTATTGAGCCCCCGGAGCGAGCGGGGGCCCAATAAAACAAGGCACACGCGTGAAGTGATATATTAGAACCACAACACCGGGCTGCTGCCAAATGCGCAGGTCCGAAGGTCATAAATTTGAGGTAGGTAGACTCGAGTGCCCGGTTTTGTTAACTAAGCGAGTGGTGGGGATCGCGTCACGGCTGGCCGTTAGGTGGGGATCTCGTGCGCACGATTCACGGCAAGTGGCGCGGCATTCTTCCGTACCGCGCGAGAACTGTGGAAAATACAAAAACCGTTTTCCCGGGGTATATTTTATAGAACTGGATTTAGATTATTTAAATTAGATTTTACCAAAAGGAATGACGTCAATAGCCCTTAAAATAAGAAAGTTAAAACTGAGAGTGCATACCATGCTTCGTTACAGAGATTGCTTGTGTTTGTCAAGCGTAATACGAAATTTATTAATGACCCTAAAATATTTATGTATCTATCTGGTCTATACCATTCTCAAATATTGCTCAGTTATTTGGACTCCTGTTTATGCCGTCCATAGCAATAGAATTGAGAAAGTGTAAAACAGATTCGTTGTATCTATTTTATCTCTGGACTCCCCTATCAAATCAGATTAAAGCAGAAAGCTGTGTGGTATAAAGAATCTGGAAAGTAGAAGGAAGTATGCACTACTTCTCTTCACGTATAAACTTTTAAATAACGTGATTGACTGCAATCAGTTATACAGTTATTGTCTTTGGTTCTTTTACGAAGCAGCGACATTTATTCTATGAACATTCACATATAAGAAACTATGGGATCAGGGATAGATAATCAAATTTATTGTTATCTTTTGTATAGTGTTTGTTTTTTATTCTGTGTGAAGTACCTAACTCCACAATATCTTTTTAAATGATAATGTAGATTACATTGTATTAGTTGGATATATTTTCTTATTTTACCATTTGCAATGTTAACGTTGTTCCGTAATACAGTGTTGAGTAAATAAAATAAGATAAATAAATTGTACAATTCTATAATGCTGCAGATGGCTGGAAAATCCTTTCTTCTATTTCCTCAAGTTACAGAATCTATGTTTTGGCCTATTATAGTGATGATTTAACTTTTCTGTGGCCAGAAAATAGTATTAAAAAATAAATCTTCAACGTGTTCGGAAAATGCATTAATAATAATCGAATCCAGTCACACGGCTTCATTTACGAGAATAACAGCATGGCCTTATATTACAAAGGCAGCAATTATATGTATAGTGCATAATAGGTAAGACCTTCAATATATTTTCGATAAGAAGTAGACAATCTTTGAAGTGTTTCGGGCATAAATGATAAGTAATCTGTACTCCCTGGTTTCGAATGATAAATACTAACCGGTAAATAATAAAAGCACTGTTAACTTTCTTGTTTTAAATACAACATTTGAATTTGAAGCTAATCACAGACTGAACCTCTTTGAACGATTTTAAATATACAACATTGCGGATTAAAATTGCCTTTTATACATTTTCAGAAAATAAAAAATCTTTGAATCAGGGTTTCGTCGAAGCTTCTGAAACGGAAAATCTGCTTTCGGCACGAAAGTTTTGATTAATCTCCATTGTTATACCATGAAGACAATTAAAAAGTTGAGATATTTTGTCAGGGCCTTTCTCTTTAATGAAAAAGTTTATATTGGTAATTAACAAGGAAATAAATAGAAATTTGTAAATAGTTTATGAACATCGCATAAAGGCCATTAAATTGCAAAATAATAATTATGATGATTTTCACAATATTACTCTAATACTATGCATGCTTTTCTTCCTCACTAAGCTAGAAGCCCACAAATACTAAAGTTTGCGCTAAAAGACCATTTGGATTCGCCAGTAGTTACTCCAAATTATACCGTCACTCTTTAAAAACCGTTCTTATCTACATTTCTGCTAAATCGTATCATTTCAGTTAATATAGAGCTCAAGTTTAAATGTTTTTTATTTATATCATTTATTATCAGCTAACAATATGGTCGAATTTATAATTTGATAACAATTGTGGAAATTCAATGAATAGTATTTCAATAGAGGCATTCATTATTCCAATATGATTATGAATACATTGTTTCCTGCTGGTATACAGTATTTTAGCATATACATGAACTACTAATTCGTCCTATAATTTAAATATTTATAAACTTAGTTTTTGAAAACTCCATATTTTATTTAGCATTAATAATGTTACAGTTTTGAATCACAATAGCAAAACGCATTCAGCGCGTAATTTGCTGATCTAGTGAAAGGACTGATTTTAAATAAATATATCCATCAATTATACGCTTAAATTTCATAGAAATATTCCAGGTCGTTCTTCTATTGCGTTGAAATTCTGAAAGACATCCAGGTAGAGGCGATGACCAAACCAATCGAAACAATGGAAACAAACTCCGTTTGATTGCTCCTTTAAAGTGGTACTCGAAGGCCGCCATGCTACCAGACTAAAACAACTAGCTAGGGGATCACTTGTCTGGTACACAAAAAAGCTTCTTAAGCTACAAAAAAAATGAGATAAAACTGGTCGTAAACCTTCTCACTGGACATGGCTCCTGGAGGTACCACCTCAAAAAAAATGGAGAAAACCACTGACGAACAATGTAGATTCTGCCAAACTATGGCTAGCACCTACTTTACGAATGTCAGGTACTGACCCGCCATAGGTTGAGGCATCTCGAAAATGCCCTTGTGGCACCTGGAGATCTACAAAAGCTCAACTCTCGAAACATTCTGAGGTTCTCGAAAGAGATAGAAATTTGCGTGTAACATAGAAGGGTAAACACAAATGATCAATTGTGGTCGACGTGTTGAAGGGCAAATTCTGCTGAGCGACTCCTCTACCATAGCATTGCGTTGAAGCATATTAGAGAGCTCACTCTGTATATATAAATTAGTGAAACAGGGAAATTATGCATGCTTGTGAACCACACACACCACCAGAATCGAAACTTCTTCCGCACAAAACAGAAACGGAGAATAGCTTACGGGCCTGCACAGTGTATTAGGTATACGAAACATAACTTTCTCTCCCTATATTTTACCACATGTTTTCTGTTAGACAATAAAATAATAGCTTTGAATCTTGCATAGGTTTTCATAAATAAAAGAATGTTCTTGTTCTATGCAAATTCGTTGACATAAATGGTAAAACAACCTATACACTAAATGCCGACCCGTTCAACGATCGATTCTTGTCAGTGAAAGATGATTATGATTAAGCCAAAATTAAAACCCAAATAAATTTGTTTCACCCCATGTAAACAACAATTTGTGCATTCAACGCATCGTACTTCAGTTACTCCTTAGTCCGAACCTGGATTGTAGATTCCATTATATAAAACATTCGCTGGAATATAGCTAATTGTCTCCGTCAATGTTACGTGAACAACATAATGTCAAATAAAGAAAGAGCATTTTTTATCCTCTCAAATGCGATAATGGGCTCGCCTACGCCGTTCCCGCTTTTCTCTCCACTTCTAGAGAAATTGGTTTTTAGTGCAGTACAATAGTTCACCTGTAACATATCCACCTAGTCGTAGCTTTGGTTGGCGCCAAGATATTGGACCATTTTCTCATGTGCATGCACAGATATTTAGAAAATATCTGTGCAAATCTGTGTACTCTGTTCCCCTTTTTCAAGCTTGGATAAGAGACTCTTTTGTCTTTCCCGAAATTACAAAAAATAATCTAGGAGTGAGTTATCTTCTTCACCCGAGTTCTTAAATTATGATATTTGCACCTCCCTCACATGTGCCACTTTGTCCATAATCTTATTAGGTTCCTTTTATTTAGAATCGGCCCTTTTCCTGCTAATGGCATGAACTTCTGCTTCTGCCTAAAACTGTTTATCCGATAAATTGTCAAGCAAGCCAACAGTGTCGTCCTCATCGGAAAAATTATATACTTCCGAAAATGTCATGAAGATCATACTCCCCATCTTCGTAACATAATTTGTTCCTATTTTTCAAGCCTGAACCTTAGTGCCACCGTTTTTTTGTCTTCTAATTTAATCAGTTACCTTCACTTCAGATTAGAAGAAACTGAGACTGATAAAGTTAAATTAAAATATTAAAAGTTAACTCACCTGACAAAAGCAGTACTAAATTCCCATTAAGGAGTGAGCTCCAGGCACTAACGAACAACTAACTAAAGAGAAACCACAGGTAAGGCGTGAAACTCCAAAAATGGATCGATCGGAAAATCCGACAAAAGATAAAAGCAACCTCTATCCGACACCAATCACTGCTGCTGCAAACGGCAGACCGACGTAGGGTGTTGTTAGTGAAAAGTCGAGAAACTAACATAGAAGGCAGAGGAACTTATTCCAAAATCCAAACTTCAAGAATTTCCACTGACCAATCGAAATCAATACTCACTCTTGAGGATTGATAGGAAGCTAAATTTGATTGAGCATGTGAAGATGGTGAGGATGAAAGCAGGTGCATTGGCGATGAAAATGTGTGCGTTAGCGAGAAATGAACATGGAGTGAACAAGGATAAAGCGCGGATGATTTATAACTTATTCCAAAATCCAAACTTCAACTGACCAATCGAAATCAAAACTCACTCTTGATGATTGATAGGAAGCTAAATTTTATTGAGCATGTGAAGATGTTGAGGATGAAAGCGAGTGATTTGGCGATGAAAATGTGTGCGTTAGCGAGGAATGAACATGGAGTGAACAAGGATAAAGCGAGGATGATTTATGATAATGGTGGTAAGCCCAGCGATTTTGTATGGGAGTGAGATGTGGGGCATTAGAGCGAATGATACAAGGGTGAAAAAGCAGCTGGATGCGACGCAGCGTATGTTTGGACTGATTGTGGCTAGAGCGTATCGGACAGTGGCGAGTGAGGGACTTCAGGTTATGAATGGGATGACGCCTCTTGATTTAGAGGCGAGGGTCAGGTATGAGTTTAGGGAGCGGATGAGAAATGAGAGGGAGGAAAATGGAGTGAGATAAAGGGAAAGAGAATATCCACCAGGAAGACTGAGCAGGAAGAGTGAGGCAGATGTTGGTGAGGAAGAGGTGAAAGTGTATGTGGATATGAGTGAGAAAGAGGGGGTAACAGGTATAGGATGGTTGTGGGTTAGGATAAATGGGGAGACAAGGACAGGAAATGGGAGGTTTATGAATGGTGCTGGGACGTGCAGGGAGAGCTTTTGGGAGTTGAGTATATGCTCGACGCGATAAAAAGGGAAGAGGAGTTAAGGTAACTACAGGATTTTTACGGATTCAGAGATGGTAATGAGAATGCTCTATAATTATAAGACTCGGCATAAGTGGGTAAGAGGGGTGCAATGTAGAATGAGAGAATTGGGGATGAATGGGTTCAGAGTGAATGTGGAATGGATGAGTAGAACGCAAGGAGGTATGAAAGTGGCGGATAGGGAGGCTGGAAAAGGCAGGACGCAGGGAAGGGAAATTAGGGATGTCGAAGGGAAGAATTTATTAGGGCTTAAGAACATTAAGAGAGAGAGGAAAGAGGTAGCAATGAGGAGATGGCAAGAAGGGTGGGACGTGAGTGTGAAAGGGAGAGGGCTGTATGAGGTGTGCAAGGAAGTTGGATGTGAGAGACTAGATGTGACATTTAAATTTAAAGCAAGCCATCCAGTGACTGGTCATGGCAACATGGGAGAGTACCTATGGCCTTTTAAATTAAGGGACACGAATGGGATGTGTGAATGTGGTATAGAGAGAGCGGATAGGGTGCATGTGAGAGAGAGGTGAATGTTGAGAGAAGGGGTGGATGAAAGAAATAGGTTAAATGGAGAAGGTAAAGTATGGGAAAATATCAGTGTAAGGAGGGGGGGGGGGATTTTCAAGAGAAGATGTTGATGTTGGTAACGAATGGGGCTGCGCACTAATAAAAGACACGGAGATTTGACCAATGCACTCACGAAATGCTCATATTAGTTATTGGGCAAAAATGTAAGTCGATTGTGGGGGTTGTGAGTTGGTGGGTAGAATTAAGTTAGGTTAAGGATTATATGTAATGGAAGAGGCTTTGTGGTGGCAGGTAGATTATAAGTTAGAATAAGAAGTAATGTATTAGAGGTAAAGTTTATTGGGAATAAAAAGGGTGAAACAAAAGACAGTCTTCTTTCCCGCTATCGGCGTCCGTACCTGCCCTGTGGTCTTCGGATCGCAGGACAGGTGCGAGCCCTTGGTGAAGCGGAGTCGGTTAGGGCGTTTCCTTGAGAGTGGTTTCTTTGGATAGTGGGTGGAAAAATTGCTAATACCGAAAGGTGGGAAGCTCAAGTTTTCATTTCATGACCATTTGAAAGACGACTTGCATGTCACATGTCACATCTAACAGAAGTCCAAAATTTTGATGTACCGATGCTTATTCTAATTAATTACACGAGTTAGCCGAAAGAAAATACCTATTCGACCAGACATTTATTAGAAGAAACGATCCAGAATAAATCTCAATTCCCGCCTTGTCATGAAATGGCGACGCGACGCTCAAAAATTAGTACGCGTTACTCTCAGGAATCAGAAATTCGAATCAAAACGAAATTTACCTGAAAAAAATCCTAGCCATTACCAATCTTGAATTTTAAAGAGTATTTCCTCTACCGTTTCTTAGACACACTAACAAGATTTCTGAACATTATGGCGAACGCAAATTTAAATGAATTCCTGACATTTCGATAAATAAACCAAATCTGGCTCGTTACATTAGACATACAATACGTAGCATTTAAAGATCCTTTACAGGCGTAGCCGACTATATCAAAATCGGCCTCTCCTATTGGTCGATTCATCTCGTATTACAATATGTCTTCGTGATGCAATCAATTTCTCGCAAGAGCTCTCTTGGTGTAGAGGTTTAGATCGTTGGGTCTCACTTGGAAAACACGGGTTCGAACCCCGTTGCTTTTTTTTATATATTTTTAAAGATTATGTTTATAAACAGCTTTTTTTATTGATTTTGGGCACGTCTTGGGTTAGATTGGATTAGCACCTGGGTAGTTTCCTTTTCTTGAGCCCCCGTAGCGAGCGAAGCGAGCAGAGGGCCATGCGGATCGACCAATAGGAGAGGCCGATTTTGATATAGTCGGCTACGCCTGTAAAGGATCTTAAAATGCCAATACGTACAGGGTGGCCCGTTTAAGAGGGGCCTATACCTTATCTCGAAAACTACGGGGGTTGGAAAAAAAATTTAAATACAAAAGTTGTTCCTAGTAAAATGATCTTTATTTTTTTTGTATTGTTTTAATCGTCACTTTTTTATATACAGGATGGTCAAAGAAAGTTACACTTTTTTAAATAAAACACCCTATATTTTATTACATTTTTGGATTCTACTTAAAATTCTAAGCATATTTGATGTATGATGTTATACCTCTAGAGTTAGTAGTTTCACAGATATAAACAGTTGAAAATCGGTACTTTGACTACTTTTCACCTTGGTAGCAAGAAGACCATTAGAGATGGAGTAAAATTAATTTCACATTCCTATCTTAACTTTTCAAGAGCTATTTGACGGTACTATTTGGCAGGTGGTACCATGGGTACCAAATCTGGTACCTCTGTAGGTACCATCAGTTAGCACCATCAGATAGTTCTTGGAAAGTTAAGATAGGAATGTGGAATTCATTTTACTCCATCTTTAATGGTCTTCCTGCTACCATGATGAAAAGTAGCCAAAGTACCGATTTTCAACTGTTTATAGCTGTGAAACTACTAACTCTAGAGGTATAACATCATACAACAAATATGCTTAGAATTTTAAGTAGAATCCAAAAATGTAATAAAATATAGGGTGTTTCATTTAAAAAAGTGTAACTTTCTTTGACCATCCTGTATATAAAAAAGTGACGATTAAAACAATACAAAAAAAATAAAGATCATTTTATTAGGAATAACTTTTGTATTTAAATTTTTTTTCCAACCCCCGTAGTTTTCGAGATAAGGTATAGGCCCCTCTTAAACGGGCCACCCTGTACATGTCTCCTGTTTATTTATCATTTGGATACCTCTTCTTAAGAAATAATAATTTCGTATTTTATAAAATCAATAAGGTATTGCATATTCATATTTCAAATGCAGAAATATTTTTTATACTCGGTAGTCTGACTATGATTTTACCTTTTGAATTATTTAACACAATTTAACATGATCGTTATATGTGCAAAACATCCAATATTCCATTCTAAATGCGTGTTTATTGCTAATATTTATTGCTCGGTTATTAATGGCTTTTGGGCGCTTGGATATATTATATTTATTGTATTAATTAATTTCAATATTCCAAACGAAGCTTTTTCAATTAACCATATATTTTGCTCTATAATTATTTGCTTTGTAATAATTATTGTGACCTTGTTCTTGGAGAATGGAACTTGTGTCCATTTTTAGGGATATTTGAACACTGTTTTAAAACTTTTAAAAACATTTACAAACTTTTAAAAGCTTTTTCTAGATTTGTGCAATAAAGTTTTTCGGGTTTACCCTTAGAGCAACACCGATCTATATATTTTTATATAACAACAACCTCTAACCTTTTGTGTATTCTCTCACAGTGAAGTCCAAGAAAAGTAAGTACTTTAAGCATGCATGCAAATGTTTATTCTCTTAGAAATGTTCTTACTATTATAGTGAGTTTTTCACCATTAAACAGGGAATAATAAAATATGAAGAATACTTATAAATCATAAATAGATTTACAAGGTGTCACATAACTAATGAGCCAAAAACGTCCTAGTAAAATGTAGCTAGGAGATTTTCTAAGAGTGAAATTTTATTTTGTAAAATACACAATAATTTGAAAACTGTTTTAGCCATCGGTACCAAAATGAGTATACTAATATTTTGATCGTGACAAAATGAATAATATAATATAACTACATCTAGATTTGTCTTAGTCAATAAAATCGTATATTTTGAGATAGCTATGAAACCATCACCTAAATTTCATTTATGGTTTTCCATTTATAGCTCGTTATAATCATACGTTTCCATATTACCCTTTGGAAGGCATGCTGTATTAATATGCATGTTAATTAGCTGCTTCTCTTCGATTATGAATATTTGTTCCTATTAATGTAATAATCTCATGCATTTAATCATCTGTTATGCAGTTAAATTGGCGAACTATATTAAATGAACCGTCACTACATCAAAGAGAAATAATATATGTTTACATGCTAAAACTAGTATACCATAATTTCAATAAATTTAGTAAAGATCTTTTCCTCCACAAATCCCTTAGCGCTTAAGCCTTTAAAGCAAAATTTTACGTTATTATGACTAAAAAGCGAATTTTACGTTAAAACAACATTTAGCGATTGTCTGACTTTATTTAATGAATTGGATTAAATATAAATAGGTAAACATGCTATATCCATTGAGAACTTAACTTCAATTGTTGCCACCTAAGGGTTATTCAATAACATTACTACTTGCAAATGTTTCGACGTTGCGCAGTAAACAATCTTTTTGGTGTTTTGTATGCTTTTCGGCATTTTAAAAATGATGCCAAGAACCTAATTGAATGAAGGAAAGAATTTGAAATGAGGAGATCCCTTGCACGTAGATCACCATTCTGCAGGAGCACAGCTTCCTCTTCTGGATCTTTCCTATATCATACGTGTTCGGCTGGCAGCTCCCGACGTGGACCTCTTTAATCATCATATATTGTACACAATACACGATATAGTACTTCTTCCCTGATGACGGTAAAATCCAGTGATTTACGTTCTCGCCTCCTTGCAATATTTTGGTCATCTCTTTTTGATAATATCGTTTAACCTTAATATTCTTCCGGAAAGAGTGAAGGGAGTCACACAGTATTAAGTGGATTTCACTAGCTTGAACTCCAATTTTATTTCGAGAATATGCTTGCCAACATTGTCAACCTCGTTTAATACTTTTACTTCAATAGTGTCACGATGCAATACTTTTATAAAACACATGCAATATATACCACGTGTAGTTATTTTTAATTTTGATATATTCTGTATTTATTTTTTGGGAGCAACAACATTTTATTGGCCAAATTCATAAATGGTCTGTCTTTGTTCTCTTTTGCTTGAATGGGTGGTTCTGAATGTTGATTTTGTAGCTCAAAAATTCTCCTTTTAGTTTTCTTGTATTTCTTTTTCTTTTCTAGAAAAAGCTAGATTGATTAATGATTTTAAAGTGTAAAGGGGAATAAAAATATCCATGAAAGCAAAATCACGATATGTATTTTGGGACAATCAACCTTACCTTGTAATGGGAGATTTTAACGCCAAATTAGGCCACAAACAAGACGACAGTGAAACATCACTGGGAAGTCATGGGTTTGGGACATGAAATAATAGAAGACAAGTATTGCTTGACTTCCTACAGCAAAGCAACTTTTATGCAATGAACAGCTTTTTCAAAAAGGCCCCCCAGAGAAAATGGACTTGGGCTAGCCCAGACGGAGTTACAAAAAACCAAATCGATCAGATAATTTCAAACATGAAAAACATAGTGCAAGACGTAACTGTTCTTAACAAATTTTCAATCGAAAGTGACCACATAGCCGTCAGAGCAAAAATAGTCATAAATACAAGAAAGGAGAGGTTAAAACTAATAAGAAAAACAGCTTCTAGAAAATCATTAACAACACAAAGCGCAGACCAATGCGCACAACTCCTTAATTCTCGTCTATCACCAATGCTGACAAATGAAGAGGATATAGACATTGAGGAGACAAACAAACAAATAATAACAGCAATGAAAGAAGCGGAAAACAAGTGCAAGCAATCGCTTGGAGTTGGAAAGGAGGAGAAATTGATTGATAGTAGTAAGAAGTTGATGGAAGAAAGAAGAAATCTAACAGACAAACATCAAAACAATGCCACTCAGCTAAGAGAAAACAACAAAAAAATATCAAAGGCTATCCAAAGAGATGTAAGGATACACAAAACAGAGGAAATAACTAGGGTAATAGAGGAAAACAGGAAAATGAAAGTGCTTAGGAAAAAATTGTCTTAGGATAAGAAGCAATTAAGTAAGATCATTGACAACAAGAATGTACAAACCACCACAAATAATCGAGACATTCTGCTAATCGTGAAAAGCTTCTATGCGGAACTCTATAAGAAAACTACAACAACAGAAATTGGCGTAGGCATTAGCACCGAAAATATAAAACCAGGAGGATCAGCTCTTCTAAAAATACTGTGTAAGCTATACAACGATTGTTTAAGAAACTCCATAACACCTGATTAATGGAATAAGTTCATCATAATACTTTTACACAAGAAAGGAGATATAGCCCAAATAGAAAACTACAGACCATTTAGCCTGCTATCGCAGATATATAAGCTGTTTATGAGAATAATCCCCAAAAGCCTGACAGCTAAACTCGATCTTTACCAACCTATTGAGCAGGCAGGATTTCGTAAGGGCTATAGCACAAATGGTCATCTTCATACAATTAAAATCCTCATTGAAAAATGCATAGAGTATAATAAACCGTTAGTTCTCATTTTTGTAGACTATGAAAAAGCTTTTGACACAATAGACCAGCATAACATGCTTAGTGCCCTCGCTGATTGCAGAATCGACCATCGCTACATCGACATCATTAAGCAATTATACAAGAACGCAAATGCTGTCATTAGACTTTATGAAGATACTCCTAGCTTCCAAATAAAGAGAGGTGTGCGGCAAGAGGATGTCATCTTCCCCAAATTATTTACCAACCTTTTAGAGTACATGTTTAAACGCACAAACATCGAGAACCTCGGCATCAACATTAATGGTGAAAAACTTAGTCACCTTCGCTTCGCCGATGATATGATATTAATTACAAATGATCTAAAAGAAGCGCAAGAAATAATGAGCGAGCTGAACCTAGCATCCAGAGAGGTTGGGCTGAAAATTAATATAGACAAAACAAAGTTCATGACAAATCTAGTTGCCAGTGAAAACCTAACAGTGAACAACTTAAACATTGACCAAGTATACTCCTACACATACTTAAGCCACGAGATTCGATTGGGAAGGGATAATCAAACCTACGAAATTGGCAGAAGAATAGGTCTTACATGGGCAGCCTTTGGAAGATTGAGCTACATCTTAAGATCTGATATTCCCATGTGTACTAAGAAGAAAATCTTCGACCAATGTATTTTACCAGTACTAACTTACGGAGCCGAAACACTGACTCTAACAAAGAACACCCTGAACAAAATAAGAGTAGCGCAAAGAAGCATGGAAAGAATAATGTTAGGCTTATCCCTGAGAGATAGAGTTCCAAACACAGAGGTGAGAAGGAGAAGTGGAGTAACAGATGCCATTACAAGAATATCGACTCTAAAATGGAACTGAGCGGGTCACCTAGCCAGAATAAACGACGGCAGATGGACTAGAAAAATATCTGAATGGAGACCGCGAGACCACGCTTTCCGCAGCAGAGGCATACCGCCCACTCGTTAGTCAGATGATCTGATGGGCATTTAAACCAACTGGTTAAATGCAGCACAGGATAGAGGGAGATGGAAATCTTTACGCGAGGCTTATGTCCAGCAGTGGACGAACATATAGCTGTGTGATGATGATGATGAACCTTACCTTATCTTGCAATTGTTACACCATGGCGGTAGGATAATTGTGAACATCTATCATCATAAAATGCGGATTTATTTCGGTTTTAAATTGTTTTTTTCGTAATATCGCAACAATTTTCAATACCTAATTTCTTTGCGTGGCTACGACATTTCAGGAATCGAATTGTAATCTGGACTTGACGTGTTACGTGACGCCTGTTGTAGAAGACGGCTTTAGTGACGTCATCGGTAGACCAATTAGGGATGTGTGCTCCGAATCACAATGTTGTCGATCTATGATATATACATATTTATTTTTTGGGACTACTTGTTGTTAACTAATATTAGATATTCCAGATACGGTATAGAGCTAGAGAGCTAGAGATACTGGTATCATAGCGTAACGCAGTAGAGCCGAAAAAATCATACTACATGACAAAACGTGCTTGGTTTGGATCTCGAATACCATCATATCTCTGGGAACAGGTTGTACGGAAATCTTGGACCGAATATTATTAGGGATATGTGCATGTAGCTCGTAGGGATTGGCTACCTTAAAATAATTGTGGAATTTACTCCTAACCTTACTTTTATCCTCTCTACCGATGGAAATCGAACAAGACCTTTCAAAGGTTAGTCATGTTGATCAGCATTGCAGTGTCGCGATAGAGATGTTTTTTTCGAAATACCCTTGTGAGTGTATTTTACGTCACCCAATTTTTGGTGTAAGGCAGTACCTGTTGATATTACCTTTGGTGTATTGTTGGTTTGTTACCTAGCCTCATTTCCATAATGGAGATTTTTCACTGTCTTTGTCAGAGGATCTGTTCCGTCCAACTTTTGAGCAGCTTAGCTAATTTCAGCGGTCAAGCAGACTTGGAAAACTCTTTACAGAGTCCTTCTACAACTGAGTAGGAGTAGAGGAGTCTTACTTTTATCGAATGAGTACCTGTGTTGTCCTCGGTCGTGTAGACGTCTCCTTCTGTAGGTCGCCTGGAAAGTTCCCGAATAACCCAGCAAGAATAAACTGTGAAGTTCATATAAGCCAATTTAATATTTTTATGTACATATTTTATTTTTGTTTATGGTCGCCCATAATTTCACATTAAGTAAGATCTATTTTTTTCTAAAACAGCCACAATTTCTGACCATTAAGTTATTTATCTTTTTTTAATTGATACCTAATTATTCGATTACATTCGTTTTACTTGAAACAAGTTAAGTCTTTTTTCATATCATCATAGTTGACTAATTTAGT
>MU182802.1:176665-247260 GCA_016904865.1 Pissodes strobi | reverse complement strand
GCTGATTATCATGTAGAGGAGAATCAGTTAAGATCTCTTCCATGATGAACCTGTCAATGATTTTTTCCATTGTCTTCATTAAAAATGAAGTTAGACTTATAGGCCTAAATGGACTTGGGATGGGAATAGTCTCTCTTCCCTGCCTTGGGGATGAAGACGACATCCGCTGCTCTCCAAGCTTGTGGAACGTACCCTAGTGCTATGCTGGCCTCGAATACTCTCTTTAAGTAAGGGAGTAACGTGTCAAGGCCCGCCTGCAGCATCATGGGTATAATTCCATCCGGCCCTCCTGCCTTATATGGACTGATCTCCCCCACCGCCCAAGTTATGGATTCCTCAGTCACCACACTGCGGACAAGGTTCCAGTCCATCTCTGGCTCTGGTTCCTCATCCCAGTTGGTAGTCTGTACCTCTCCGGGGAAGTGGGTTTTTAGAAGATAAACATTACGAATACGAAAAAAAGGAAATGCTTATACTCCTACCTTTTTCTTCAACTCAAAATCTTATACTTCTGCCTTATACTTACAAGGATATCCTTCAGTTTTATGAATACGGCTCAATGTCTATGTTGTTGCAATACAACGTAGTTGAATGGAGGAATGTCACAAAACATGAGAGGGTTCGGTTCTCGGATGACATCATTGATCGTATGAAAGGGTCGTTGGTGGTGCATAGAAAATTTCTTTAGTGTTCCTATTGGATGTGCCTATCGGGAGTTGCGCGGATCTTTGGCAGTACTCTGTCATGAAGCGTGCAGTTTATAAGGATTGGCTGGTTTAAATTTCGGAATGGATTCCTGAGATTATCTCTTTATAAGAGCCATTTGTGATGACAGTGTTAAGTGCGCAGTGAAAAGTTGTTATGGAAAAACATGAAACTGGCGTAGAAGAAAAGGCAAAAATTAAAACCTTGGAAATTAACAATTTCATACAGGACTAACAAATCTTCATTGAATTAATATTCAAAGGAGAGATGCAAGTAATTATTAAACAGACCGGGGAACGCTCGAAAATTTGCCGAAAAGCATATTAGGATCCATATTCGAATGTATTCTCTAACTGATTTGGCGCTCTATGGATCTAAAAATATTTCGTCCATTATTCAAAAAAACCCGGTTACCTCTCTCATTACTTGAATAACTATGTATTTTACTTTACCATAAATTTATTTTTATGTTGTATTGAACTATTTGTAATTTAATTATTAATAATTTCACTCTGATATTCATGGACATTTTAAAATTTCGCTGGGTAATATTAAAGTTTGCAGCAATGCAATTTAGTCCCCATTGCGCTATTTACATTTAGATTAATGCTTTGATTTCATAATAAATAAATATTTACACATAATCATCCACAAATTGTTTATGCGTCGATGTTTATATAGCACAACATATTCGACGACTACAGTTTTTGCTAAATGGGGTAACTAATTGTAGTAAACAATAACTAAGTACTTGATATAAATATTAACATGATTGTTTTATTTTTATGCCCTTATTTTGCTGCATTTCCAATGGCAAATGTCTATCTTCGAATATTCTTCTGAAAGTTGAACATATAGAAAAAATCTATAATAAATTTATAGATTATTCCCAAATCAGAATAAACACTATTAAAAAATTGAGCGAGTCTGCTAGTACTCGAGACACTGATGTGTAAACATATCCTATATCGACATGAAAATCTAATGCCACCTTAGGCCGCGTGACGCCTGAATATAGACAACCACTAATTTGGAATTGGTTGCCTATATTCTGGCGTTAGAAAGAACACGTTTTACAAGGACGCGCTGAAGTAGCTGCGCATGGTTATGATGTCAGATTGGCTTTCACATTTCCGTCCTCACATTTCCGTCCCATTGGCCGAGATTTACCCTCATACCGCCGTATGAGATGTTTACACATCAAAATTAAGCGTAAAAATCAAAGCGAGCGAAGCCGCGGATAAAAGCTACAAGTGTCCTATGACCTTTACTATACTCTTGAAAATATTCTTCTTTAATATTTTTCTTTAATAACACTTACTGACAGCTTCAATCGAAGTAGATTAATTCACAGCACAAATTCGACATGAAAATTTAATGCCACCAGATATAACATAAACCTATGGATCCAAATACACTACGAATATAATATAATAATATATTGAAGAGCCACAGTTCAAGCCCTATCTTTTATCTTCGTCTCTTCCACGTCATCTGCTCAAACTTGAAATCTTTCTATGACAAAATTTGATTGTTGAACGGGCCGAGGTTTAAACTAGGAGCGATTTATATATATATTTTGCTATTTATTTCAATGCGTGGATGCAGTACACTTAAAGTTGGTTATACTCGGCCATGATTTCCTTCATATTTACCGAGATTTACCTTCATACCGCCGCGTAAGATATTTGCACATCAAAAATACAGCATCATCATCATCATTCAGTCTGTTCCGTTTGGTATTGAATATAGGTCACCTTTAATTTCATTGACTAACGCAATCGCTCGAGATTCTCCGTAGTTCTCAATTTCCCTACTCCATATATGAGTGATATAGGCCAATATATCTCCTGTCAAGCTCTTTTTGCGGAAACCGTATGGGTTATCGCTAATTATTCAGTTGGTCTCGAGGTACTTGAGTAGTTGCTGATTGACTACACGTTCCTTGACTTTGGAGGTTATTGGAAGCAAGGCAATTGGGCGATAATTTGAGGGGGTGGTTTTCTTGCCCTTTTTGGAACAGGTTGCACTCGAGAAACTTTCTAGGAAGATAGATAAATTCCTTTTCGGCAAGACAGAGGAAAAGTATGGAAAATGGGTCTTAGCTCGTTGGTGCAGCTCTTTAACACGATGGCAGC
Organism: Pissodes strobi; assembly: GCA_016904865.1. NCBI lineage: Eukaryota > Metazoa > Arthropoda > Insecta > Coleoptera > Curculionidae > Pissodes > Pissodes strobi. The sequence continues at coordinate 244,417 of MU182802.1, read as the reverse complement.
TATTCCGTTCAGTCCTGATACCTTTTGCGTATCTAGCTATTTGTATATTTTACGAATATCACAGCGATGAAACTTAGCTTATGCCATGGTAGTGTTGACGTTGGATATGGTGGGAAAAGCCTTGCCTTGGGGGACTGTCTTGAATTGTCTGCAGTTGTTGGCTATCCGCTTCAAACCATTGGTTCATCTTGTAGGCGGTCTACGCCTATATTTAAAGGTTTTCTGTCTTGGCGTCTACTTCAGGATTCGTTTTGCCAATCTATTGACCATTCGCGCAACGTGGCCAATCCAATTCTACGTTTGTCGCGTTATCACTCGACTACATCAGTCGTTCCTGTTCTTTGTTTTATGGCGTCGTTTGGTACTCTATCTCGAAGGGTCAGACACAGCATTGACCTTTCCATTGCTCTCTGTGATACCCAGTTTTTATGGACTATATTTTTATTAAAGTATAAGTGTTTCAGCACCATATGTAAGTACTGGCATGACACATTCCTTGAACACTTTCCTTGTGAGGCATATAGGGATGTCAGATCTTAGCACGTTTCTCAGTTTGACGAGAGCGGCCCAAGTCAACCTTACCCTTTTTTGGACCTGGCACGTCTGATTATCCAGGCCAATTCTTATCTTCTTTTCTAAATACTGGTATGAATACACTGATTTTATTTGTATACGACCAGCTGAAACAGCATTGTTCGAAACTAGATTAGTCGTAAAATGAGAAAAGTCAATCTTTAAGCCGACTGGAGATAGTCTTCCACCTACTCAGCAGTATATTTGTTTCATCTAAGCAATCTTTTATCAAAATTATGTCATTGGTGAAACATAGGTAATTAAGCTTCTCACCGTTGATGCATTGATTTCATTCAATTCTTCGCATGTATTCTAAAAGCGTTATGAAATATTTTCGGGAATATGGTCTCGCCTTGTATCCCTCTTCCGATATTAAACAGACTCGTATCTTCGCGTAGTCTTATATTGCATATTGATAGATATATTTTATAAGTGTGGAATACATATGATCCATTCGACACTTAGCTAGGGACTCAAGAGTATTATGGTGGTTCACGGAGTCAAATGCCTTTTCATAGGCAACGAATATTAAGGTTAATAGTTTTTATATCCCATGCATTTTTCGATCAAGGCTAGAAGTTGATTCTGAGAGGCAACAATTTAATAGTATATAGTATATGCACCATGCACCTACCATCCTCCGTTATTGCTGCATTCACGATTCCATCTTTGCCTGAAGATTTATTGTTTTTCATTTCAGTTAGTGCACCCGTGATCTCATCTACAGTCATATCAGGTATATCATCTGATACTTAGTTAATACTTCCATAATTGTGTATCATAATCTAAGTCGTCAGTATTTTGTCAGGGATATGTATAAGTGTTCAGCGACCTGTATGATTTCTTGCTTCATCGTAAGTAATTTTTCGTCAGCGTCTTTAGGTTTCTGGCTACCCTTCTTTCCTATGGTCACCTTTCTCCTCATAATTTTAAGGATTTTCTTTTGCTCTATTACCTCCCTGATCTTCCGTATTAAAGTTCCTCCTATCTTTTCTTATACTTCCTTGTTCAAATTCCGATAGTCTTCAGACTGTTTATTTTCCAACTCTTACGTGTTTGAAGTTTTAAAAATTTGTTTTAGCGCAATATTCCAAATTTAATGAGCTTGCGTTGAGTGTTCGTGTGAGAAGAATGATTCTGTCTATTGTGGCAAAGTTTACTAGCAAAGATTACTAAATAGCTATTTAGTAAACTTTAACCGTAACAGTACGTAACGTACCCAGGAGCGGATATCCCAAGCGACCATAAACTTTTACTGTCAGTGATAGACTTGAGATTGAAAAAACAAAAAAACAAAAATATGACAAGACGAATTGATATGAAACAACTTAACAACGAAATCCTATTTCAAAAAATTAAACAAGTTATAAATACAAACATAAACGCCCTGGGGAAAGAACAAGTTTTCGCAGAACGGAAATGGAAATAAGCTGAAACAACTTTAAAACTAATGATGAATAATAATCTACGAACAGACTTAAAACTTAAGGATAAAGAGTGGCTAACAGAAAAGGGTAAAGACCTGATAAAAAGCAGCAATCAAAAAAATAAAAAGGAACAGCAATATAAAAGAATAAACAAAGAAATAAAACAAAATATCACCACGCCAAAGAAAAACTGGTTGGGTGAGAAGTGCAGAGATATTGGGCAGTTAGAAGAACAACATTATAGTTTTAATATGCGGACAAAAATCAAAGAACGAGCCGGAATATATAATGGGAGAAACTTTGAGATCATAACAGATAAAAACGGAAAGACACAATTAGACACCAATGATAAAATAAAGCGATGTGATGAATACGCAACTATTTGGAGATGACACTAAAGAAAAATATAAAAACATCAAGCAACTGCAGAAATAAGTGGCTCAATTACTAAAGATGAAATTAGGAAAGTTATCCAAAGAATCAAAAATTGTACAGCAGCAAGACCAGATGAAATACCTGTAGACATTTTAAAGCTTATGGCTGAAGATCATCTAGAGATTTTCTAGGAATTATTCAATAAGGTTTATGACACGGGTGAAATTTCAAAGGCCGAGCACGCGTCTGTATTTATATCTATTCCAACAAAGATGAACACAACGAAATGTGAAGAATAAGAACAATAAGCTTAATGAACCACATTTTGAAAATACTTTTACGAATTATTCACGAGCGTATACATATACAGCATATTAGATGAGAGGATCACTAACAGCCAACTAGGGTTTCGAAAAGGTTTGGAACCAGAGAAACGCTATTCAACTTACAGACTTCCGTAGAAGGAGCAGTCAACTGAGATTTATACATGTGCTTCGTCGATTTTAAGAAAACCTTTGATAAGATAACTCACTAGCGAATGATTTACATTCTCCAAACATCGATAGGAACACTAGAATAATTGCAAATCTGTATTGGTTTCAAAAAGCTATCATACGTGTCGACAATCAAAATTCCAAAGAAATAGAAATCAAACAAGACAAGGATGCGTGCTGTCTAATACATTCTCAGAAGATCTGTTCAAAGAAGCTCTGTACGAGATTGACTAAGGTATCATAATTAATGGTAAACTTATAAACAACCTTAGATAAGCGGATGACACCGTTCTTCTACCAGATAACTTAGAAGGCTTACAATTGATCGTTAACCGTATCTTGAACACATGCGCGGAATGCGGTATGAAAATGAACAAAAAAAAAACACAAAAACCATGATTGTCACCAAAGGGAACAAATGTGGTGCAGCAGAAGAATGAGAAGAGTTACATGGATACAACGAAGAACTAGTATAGAAGTCATAAAACAAGTGAAAAAAGACGTAGACATCATAAACACAACTGAAAAAAGAAAGCTGTTTCGGACACATATTTAGAAATGCGAACTGCTACAACTTATCATATTTATATATTTAGAAATTTGTAGGTATCCCATTTAAAAAAAACAAAGTTGACATCTGGTCTGATTTATTGAGATTTATTAATATAGTAGGGTGTAGATTACAACTAATTTTGACTTTGCCTCCTACTTCGGTGTCACAAGCTGAATTTTTCAGGGATGGAAGTACATGATAAGGTATCCCTTTTTTCAGTTAGTTATATGTAACACATAAATTTATTAATTCTTTGATAAAAACAGATATACAATATGGCAGATTGCAAATTGATACCTAACAAGAAGTTTTATAATACAAATAAAATAAAACAAATGTTAATATGTCTATAATCATATATTATATGTGTTGCATCTGCGGCACGCAGAGGGAAACAAAACATGCTAAACGTGATGGCGAAGAGAAATATAGACTATGAATGATGCATCTGGCGGTCTGAATTTATTATGGCGCCGCGCGGCGTAAACCCATGGTCTCTCATTATTTATTGTTATAGCATTATTAGTTTACAAGCAAAAAATATGGGATTTGCTCTATTACCTGGTCAAGACATGGGCGAAACTTTGATAAAGAATAGTATTTTCTGATTTAGGGCCTCCTTTTTTTGTCAAATGAATGATATATTTAAAAAAGACCACTTGTTAATCAAATTTTTGCCCGGCTGAAACCGAGATATTTACGTTTAAAATTATTTTCGGCCATAAGGGCTAATGCAAATGATTTTTTTAAAATAATTATAAAAAAATACTCCCTACAAAGACCTTTTTGTGCTTTGGACCAAAAAATAACTATGTTTTTCTCTATACGGTGGCATCAATATCTAGATTTTTGATGATAGTGCCCTTTTGCACAGTCTAATTTTGTATTACCTCCGGAATAAGGGTTACCTTATCATGTACTTCCATCCCTGAAAAATTCAGCTTGTGACAAAAAAGTGGGAGGTAAATCGTTTTCTAGAGCGAATATATTAACATATACACTCTACTAATATTTTTGAAATTATTTTTTAAATATTGAGATACATTAAATTAAAATTGACGTCTCATCGTCTTTGGCACACTTGTCAAGTTAGAATGTTGAACTGTCCCAACATATCCCTCTTTATATGTATTACCTACTCTATTACCTAAATCTGTTTGCAAGTTACGGCCCTTAAGTGTTCGGGGACAAACGGTAAAAATATAATTATGTTTTACAAATACAATTTATTAATAATACTGAACTATCAAGCATGTTTACTTTAATATACCTATATCGATAAACGCTGATTGCATCGAAAGAAAATCCTTGAACAAAAGCACTTCAAACGCCACTTAGAATGCGCTGCTTACTGCTGGCTGCACTTGATCAGTTTCTCTTGTTATGCTGGAGACCATTAAAATCAAGCAGTTTTTCTAAGCTTTTGTATGTCTTACTTAATTGGATACAGAAAATAAAGTTTTATATCACAAGGACTTCAAGCTTTATAAATGTCATTTTGACCTAGTTTTAAACTAGTTGCAGTATAAAACAGATTTAGTTTCATGGAAACCAGATGCGTATACGGGTCGCGGTTTAGCGGACGATGAATAGTAACTAGCGACAAACACAGGTAATCGATAACATTATATTTTAGCAATGGCTCTGGGGCATGTAATTAGAAGTTTATTATAATTTATAACCTGTTAGTTAAAACTATATAAGCAGCCTATGTCCGCCAGCAAGTTCACCCATTTTCCCATCTAAATCTCCAAGGTCCATTCTGTTTTTACTTCCGGTTTAGCTGGGATTATAAGAATTTAGCTAACATCTCGAACATATTATATTCGCTTATGGCAGTCGATAGCAGCCAATGACAACATTTAATAGTATATACCCACATTACGATCTGTATAATATCTGTTGCTGTTAAATCCTGTTAATTGTTATTAGTTGCTATCGCCCGCTTTATGTGGGTATCTGTTGGCTCACGAGTGATGGAATTACTATTGAAGATCAAGTTTTTAAATTTTTCTTTATTTATAATAATTCTACACAATAGTTTTTTACTCTCAATTAACTGCGATCTTTATCTTTCTAGAATTAAATGATAAGTGAAATGTAAAATATAATTATGTGTCCTAATAATATAAAATGCCGATTCTACTAAATTATAAATATGTGTGAACAATTAATAAAAATAATAATAATTGATCGGCAGATATGTTGGGTCACCGGATTATCGGCCTGGTTGCATCACATAACAACTCCCTCCTTAAGTCCGGAAAATAACGGCTGCAGTGGCTGATCGTTTTTTCGACTCTTTTTTAAAGGGTCGTCGGTGGAAATGTAGTGGTGATTTCTTTGAGATGAAACACGCTTGTTCAATTTCTTCCATCCAATATACAGTAGGATTCCGCATACAAGGGCGGTAATGGATGAAATTGGAGCCATCCAAAAGCTCGAATTTTTCGGAGTTTCCAAAGGGTGCAACTGGATTGTTGACAATATTTTCTGGGCTGTCTGATTCATCCAAGTTTATTTCTTCGAGGGTTAACTTGAAAATATTGTTGCTACTTTGGACATTTGAAAACTCTGGCAGTTCTAACACATATGTAAGTTGTGTTTTTCTTTCACCTTCGTACGTTTTGTTATCTAGCTCAACAGAGCACATGGATAGGGTAACAATACTCGGCTCGGAGATTTTGTCCTTGCTGACATTTGTCTCGTTCACAGGAATGACCAAAATTTCGTTACCATTTAGGCGTTGAATGGTACTTTTTTGGTAGTTAACATTGATTAACTGATACATATTGGTTGACGTTGTTAGCAGCTCGAAGAGGCAACGTTCGTCTTTGGATAAGGCGGTTTGCTTGCAGATAAAAAGGTCTCCTAGTGGCGGACATTCTTCTCCCGTAATCTTCTCTTGTGAGTAGGACGTAAGGGCTAGATAGGAGAATGGTTTTGTTTGCAACAGGTATTAGATAGAGTTTGTAAAGGATATATGAGTTATATTTGAAATATTTCTGAAAAATGTTGATTATACATGGTTCGAAATATTTATTTATGAAGTGCCAATATGGTGTTGGATATAAAATGTTCTTTAATAATTTCACAGAGATCTTCTTTTGACGGATATATTTTTTTAAATATAATAGTTCTTTGTTTATCAAAAATAAATTCATTTTGGACTTTAATTTCATTATTGTTGGATTATCTAAATATTTATAAATATTTAATGCTTTTTGAACGGCGCCAATAACAGGTTACTCTAAATTTGAGTGTTTAGCTTCTAGGTCGGTAGAGGCTTGTGCTGGTCGTAAGATTACATCCGCAATTATGTTGATTTTTTCGTTCGTTTTAAGACTATAGTTAAAAGTTCGCGTTCGATGGTGCTATAGTTTATTTATGCGGGATTTAGGGTGCGTGAAGCACATGCGATGGTCAAGTCATTGTCAATAGGGTCTTGAGACAAAATTCCACTGACAGCGATGTTTGAAGCGTCCGTGGTAAGAACGAAAGGTTTTGTGAAATCTGGATGTTAAAGTACAGGGCATTCATTAGCATAGTTTTGCAGGTTTCGTAACTTTGGGTAAATTGAGGGGTACGTTCTTCCCAGTTAAGATGGTCTTAAGTTTCCCCTTATAGAGGTGGAGTGTCGGAATGTGCTTAATATTTGAAAATTTAATCGAATTAACCTTTACTTAATGGAGATCCATAACTAAGAACCACTTAAATAAGTAAACCACTTAAAGATTTCCACTAACTTTATTTAAACATGACACGTGTTTCGACGGTAACGTCTTTTTCAAATGTGAATAGTTACACTAAAATATGCTAAAATTATATAGTTCCGCTGTTGCAGGTAAATTACAAAAAATAATCTTGACCCAGGCGCCTTATGAATAGCAAAGGAAACAATTTAACAATTTCTAGGAAAGGTTCAATAACGGAGAAAACCCAAAATCAGTTTGTTCGTTAAGTAATATATTCAATTTTTTATATTTATTGATTTCCATAATTTCTAACAGATTTAATTTTTTACCATTATTTTCAATATGTAGAACATTGAAATCATTATTGAAAATGTGGTTTTCATTAATTAAATGACAAGCATAGTTAGAAGTATCCTTGCCATTAATGAAACAAGACTGGTGTTCTTTAATTCTCTTTTCAAAAGGTCTACCAGTTTGACCTATATATACTTTGGAACAGGAACCACAATTTAATTTATAGACACCATTTTTCTTACTTTTAGGTGTAGGGGATTTGTTATTTTTAATGAACTTACTAATTTTATTGTTGGTTTTAAACGCAATTTTGGCATTCATATTTTTATTTTTGATATACTCTGATATTTTTTGTGTTAACTTTCCTGTGTGTGTTAAAATTTGGTAATTGTTAAGTTCATTATTATTAATTTTTGGGTACACCAATTCTAAAGCTTTGTTGATATCGTAATTTTTACTTAAAGTATCAACAATGTTAGCCTTGTAACCATTATTCACAGCAATTTGTTTGATTATATTAATCTCTTTATTGTAATTATCTTCAGACAAAGGAATGTTATTTAGTCTATGTATAAAACTATTAAATCCTGCCATTTTTTGATTGTATGGATGGTTAGATTAGTTGTGAATAATTATATACGTATAAGATGGTTTTAATATTTGAAGGTAAGTAATTATAAATTTAAAATTTTAAGGTCCCTCTTGCATCTGGGTCAACCGAGCACCAGGATTGAAAAGCCTGTTAGCACGTCTTGTTGTGTAGCGATTAATAACTCCGAACTTCTGGAATTCATTAAGATATTTAAATATATAACAAGCACATTAACAAATGTATAAAACAATAACGGTGAGCATTCGTTCTGATTTAAAAGTTTAGCGACAGGAGGCTCTGAATGGTATGCGGAACATAGTCTTTATTATTCTTGTTTGTCTTATTAAAACTTTATTTATATTGTTAGAGTTACCCCAGGCCTTCAATCCATAAGACAAGACCGATTGAATAGTAGCACAATAAAAAGTTTTAAGGATAGATTTCTCCACAAAATCTCTCCACCACAGTACAGCGTAGTTCCTTGATTATACTTTATTACATATTTTTGACCAGTCCATGAAAGATGAGAGTGAACTGCAATGCCCAAGAAGGTTACGTCCTCACGCTGAACAAGATTTGCTGATCCGTCTCTGACGAGCAGACTCCTGTCCTGGGTCACCATGATAATGATGAAAACCAGAAATCTATTCTTTGCGTTATTCAGACAGAGGCAATTTCCCGCACACCACGTAGCAACATCTCTCACACACCTGTTCGTCTTGGTACAAAGGCTCTCATAATCAATCCCCTCGAGTACTGCCGACGAGTTATCCGCGAAAAGAGTTGTATAACTATGGCCGGTCAGCAGAGGTAGGTTGTTCATAAACAGAAGACACAAGATAGGCACCAGTATACTGCCCTGGGGAACGGCTGTAATAACATTTGCTCAATTAGATACAGTCAGTCCACCATCACCCAACAATTTCACGGCTTGACTCCTGCCTGACAGGTAGGTCTTTTTTCAGTCATATGCCGGCCGCCTAATCCCATAATACGCCAGCTTATCCAATAGTGTTCCACGATTTATGGCATTGAAGGCCTTGGTGAAGTCAGAAAAAAATCCCAGCAGATTTCAGCCCGTTGAAATTACTCAGGATTTTCAGATAAAAGGATCATATGACGTGAGAAGTTGATCGTCCAACTCTGAACCTGAACTGCCTGCAGGTCAATAGGCGGAAGAACTCCAAAGAATCCACTAATCTTCCCTAAAAAAACCCCTCGAAAACATATACAGCAGGGCGATCGGCATGTAATTCTCCGCTGCATTCAAGTCCCCCCTTTTATGAACTGGTACTATGATCGCCCTTTTCAAGACATCCGGAAAGTAGTTCGATGGAATAATTTATAAGGTAGGTAAGAGGAGCCAGAATCTCTCCGGCACAATAAGCAATTAGGTTACAGGGAACCTTGTCGAAGACCTCTTAATGGCCACAGACCTAAGAATACTCAAATCCTCATTCTCGGTTAGAGGTGTCAAAAAATCGTATGGCAGTTGACACTGTTAGGTAAGATTGTGCTACTACGTACATCTTACTTTGCACCTTTCAAGAGTTGGTCCACCGATTCGATAAAGAATATGTTGAAGACATCAGCGATCTCATCTTGTCCCATCACTTTCTTGCTACAGTGCAAAATCCGATCGGGAATTGATTTGTTTTAAAGTTTAATGCTAGCGAATAGTATCACTAGGTGAATTTAGCAGTTTATTAGAGTAATAGGTCTTTTTGCGACGACTTACTCGTCTGTGAAACTGCCTCAATACAACACACCCACTGATAAGTTCAGGAGTTATCCAAGGACTATGTTTACGCCTTGTAGATTTAGTTAGTTTGTTTTGATATGGAAATGACATGCCAAACAAACTGTAGAAGGTTGAAAAAAAAGTAAGTGAATTTACCCTCTAGATACAGTGGATGTAATTTAGGTACATAGCCACTGTTCTTTTGAAAGCGTGTAAATACAGCTATTTTTATTTTCTCGAGAAAAAATCTCTTCCTAGAGGGGGGTGCTATGCTATCAGCACACTCACAAGGCTCAAAGTACAAAACCTGGGCCCTGTTGTCAGAGAAAATTAGATTTAGGGTTATAGTCAGAGTAAAAGTACATTTGTAAATACATTATCGATCAGGGTCCAGGACTGACCTATGTCTGTAGAAGGTTCAAAAGATGATTGCTTAAGTCCATATGAGCAGGAAATATTTTTATCATTTAAAACTTCGTGACTCTTACACTTAAAATCACCTTCTTCTTCTTCTTTAGGTGTCCTATTCATTTACTGAATGTTGGCGACAATTCTGGCATTCGATCTTGTGCGGCTCTGAAAAGTGCATGGGCATCGAGGTTTGTCCAGTCTCTTATGTTCTTTAGCCACAAGTATTTCTTTCTCCCAATGCCTCTTTTCCCTCGATCTTCCCCTACATGATCAGTTTAAGAAATTGATAATTGGAATTCCTGTATATATGGCCCAGGTAGGCTGCTTCTCTTCGTTTCACTATTTGCAGCAGTTCTCTTTCTCTTCCCATTCGGTTTAATACCTCCGCGTTGGTTATATGGTCTGTCCACGGAATTTTAAGGATTCTCCTGAACACCCACATTTCGAAGGCCTCGAGACGGTTCATGACGTTAGCTTTTATTGTCCAGGTCTCCACTCCATACAGCAGCACTGAGTAAATGTAGCATTTCACAAAACGGTACCGTAACGTTAAGTTTCGACTCTTGTTGCTGAGTAGAGCTCTCATATTTGTAAATACTACCCTGGCCTGCTCTATTCTGCTGCGTATCTCCGTGTCCGGGTCGAGGTTCTGCGTTATCCAGCTTCCGAGATATCTGTACTTGGAGACATGTTGGATGTTGTTACTGTTCACTTTGATGCTTAGATGTACATTTGGTGTTACCTTCGTTTTGTTTGCGTTGATTTTTAAGCCAAGTCGTTCTCTTTCGGTATTTATCCTGTCGATAAGGCGTTGAAGCGCTTGCTGACTATCCGCCAATATGACCGTGTCATCGGCATAGCGAAGGATATTTACAACCTGCCCATTTATTTTTATCCCATCCTCTGCATCTCTCAAGGCACTTTCAAAGATTAACTCAAATAAAGGTTGAACCCCAGGGAGGATAAAACAGAACCCTGTCTTACACCTTTCTCTACTGGGAAGTTCTGTGTAGTTTCATTTCCCACTCTCACCGATGCTATTTATGTAGAGGTTCTTGATGAATCTTCATTCTGCCTTGGAGCAGCTTTATTAGCTCTGTATGTTTGACACAGTCAAACGCCTTCTGATAGTCTATGAAGCACAGGAAAACGTCTCTTTTTGCTGGTCTCTCCATTTTTGAAATAATACTGTTAAGCTGAAGAGTGCTTCTCGTGTGCCGAAGCCTTGCCTGAATCCAAACTGTGTTGGACCAATGTCTCTTTCACATCTGTTGTAGATCTTTGTATGTATTATCTTCAAGAAGAGTTTTAGAACCTGACTTAATAGACTAATCATTCGGAACTGGTCACAACGGTTTGCTTAAGGTATTTTCGGTAAAGGTCGACTGCAGCCAATCCGCCGGTATCTCGCCCGTCTCATATATTATATTGTTAAATATTTTCACTAAGGCATTTATATTTTCACCGCAAATGAATAAAATAACAATACGCTTACAGAAATGGACTAACATTTTGTCCAAGACCCTATAAAATCCATCAATGTCAATTTCAGAGGCTCGATTCGATATACGCAACAAACTGAAATTCGTGTCTAGGTGGATGTTTTCAACAGTGCTGCAGTATACTATTTTTTTTTTCAAATTTTTCAGTTAACTACCTGGGTTGGGTTACTTCTAAAAAGCTTCAAATGTGTACACCCAGTAGTACTAAACTAGCATCGAGCAACGTGAAATTTTGCATATTTAACTACGTATTTCGATATCAAATAAGGCAAAAAACAATAGCTGTGCCTACCCCAATAGGCTAACATCCATACGAACCATAACTTAAGGATAATTAAATAAGATATTAATACTCCGTAATAATAATTATGATACAATTTGCAAATAAATTAGTACCATTATTATATTTGTGACAACCCTGATTACTCCATATCACGTGCAAGCTATGTATTCACTAACAGCCTGAAAACACATTCCCATTACAGATACCGCCTGACGAGTTCTGGGCTTGCGCGCGCATCATACATACCTACATGCGTTTTTTTAATGTTTACATTTGTAACTTTTGCATTAGGATGTCTAATATTTACACTTCACACATAGCCCTCTGCTCGCTTCGCTCGCTACGGTGGCGCAACCAACATAAACTAACCAAAACTAACCCAAGGCATGTCTAAAATCAAGAAAAAAATACTTTTTACAAACGTAACGTAAAAAACATTTCTTGCCACTGGAGTTGAACCCGGGACGACCATATCACAAATGTAGCATCTAACCCACTGAGCCATGAGGCTCGCTGAAAGCAATTCTCTGGAAGATAAAGACATCTATTTGTCAGAAATGTGTTTGTAATGCGCGCGCAAGCCCAGGACTTGTCAGGCATGATAATGCTTTTTGCAGGCTGTATTTATCCGGTAATTATGAATTCTGTCCGAGACGAGAAAGTCAAAGTAGGCATCTCGCCAGATAATTATTGTATTAAACAGTGAGTATTGACATCCAGAGTGATCTTGATCGACTTGTTGACTGGTGTGACAAGAATTGGTTGAGGCTGAACATGGCCAAATGCAAAAAGATGAGTTTTTATAGATGCCATAGTCCTTTGGTCATGGAATATAAAATAAATGAGATGGTGGTTGGATCAGTTCAATCGTTTAACGATCTAGGAGTAATATTTGACCAAAAGCTTACCTTTAACCTCCATCTGGATCAAATAGTATCAAAATGGTTTAGACTTCTGGGGTTTATAAAGAGAAACACTAAACTCATGGTCGACACTAAAGCCATTACATATCTTTATAATTGTCTCATAAGAAGTATCTTGTAATACTGCTGTGTCATCTGGTTTCCATACTATCAATGCCACATATCAAGATTGGAGAAAGTCCAAAACAAATTTTTAAAATATCTTTTGTATAAGCATCATGTTCCATCCGACAACCTGAGTTATGAGGTCAGATCCATGCTCTGTGGATATAAAACTCTGGAAGTAAGACGCAATAACTACTTCCTATATTTTCTTTATAAACTCCTCTATGGTGGGATTGATTGTCCTCAACTGCTGGGGCAACTTAACTTCAGAACACCGCCAAGACCTCTTCGACATCACCAACTTTTCTCTGAGAGAGTGCACCGAACAAATTATGGAGAACAGGCATTTGTTGATCGCATGACACGCATATATAATGCAAATTTTAGCCATATCGAAGTTTTTTCAATTAGTCTTAACAATTTAAAAAACTTGGTAAATTATGAAATGCACAATTATTGTGAATTGTAAAAGTTGTTTCTTTTGTATGTCTTCGTTTTTGTTTAATTATTATTATGTGTATGTTTTTAATGTTAATTTTTTCTTTCCCTTTTGAATGTGACCTTCACTTAGTAAAATACTTATATACCTTGTTTGTCTAGAATTATTTCAATTAAGTTAAGTTAACACCAAATTGTTGTACCATTTGGGGATCATTCCCTGTAGTGTATGTATTGAATAAATAAAAAATAAATAAATAAGTAATTGAAAGCGCGTGCAGCAATGTCGAAATTCGATTATATTAAAAAATAGTATTTGGTAAAGAAACAAATCCAAATATGCCTAATATAAAGTAAATTTAAGCTAATTTTAAATATCTAAATTTGAGAATATTACACCGTGTCTATACAACTAGCCTAATGTTAGTCCTTGGAGTCAGGCATTTTGCCTGAGCTATGGAAACATAGCTGCATGACACTCATCTTTAAATTTGTCGATACAGCAGATGTACAGACTTACAAAGCAGCAATATGACATAAAGTTGGTCTTACTAAGGATTAATCAATACTAACCTGTTTCATTTCCATAAGAGTAAGCCAAGCGCTGATATCTTGATGTGTTATGGGGTTGATTTATTGGAGGCATTGGAGAATAATATCCAGGTGGATTCAATTGTAACTAGTTAAGCTCTGCCATTGGATTTGAAATTTGTCATGATCACGACTAGTGTTTTTAAATAATTAAAAATCTGCTCAGGGATGCATTAGGATCTCACTGCGTTCCTCCATTTTTCAATTAAATTATGCCACAGTACAGTAAGCTTTTTGTAGACGATTTAAAAGAGGGACGCGATTTATTTCCAAGAGGATTTGGAGTGGTCCCTAACAAACCCTCCAATTAATTGCAGAAGTGACTTTGGGGAAGTATCGACAACCACTCGCCAATATATTTTTAACAATCTGCTCTGCTATAGCTCTCCATTTTTTCCATTGTCTCCTCTTCCATTCTCCATTTTATTAGCGAATGAATTATTAAGGAGTGAAATCGAATGACATTTCCTTTCAATTAAAAATGTATTTGATTGAATCTCTTTTTCCGATCGGGCAGGCTTACTTATCTTGTTTGAATAAGGAAATGGGGTTTTGGGGATATTTTAGGTGTACGAGATGAGTTTACTCTATAATGAGCTGCGGGAGCAAGGTAATATATTTCGTGACTTTGAGCTCTGATATTTTATAACTTCGACCCTATTTTAAAGGGATATTAAATTGACAGCACTGAATTCGAAGCTGTCTGTACAATTAGCTTGTGTCTCATCCCCTTCACGGGCTATTTTTATTTATATTAGCACTGGTTGCTATAGAATATGTTGAATTTGCAACATATCTTAATTTTATTTAGTTAACATAATCAATAATAATATTACAGATGATATAATCCTACCTGAAAAATTTGATAAGATATCTTTTAAGATTTCAGGTTAATTAAAACCCTGATATTTGCCATATTCGAATATAATATTGCAGATGTTATACTCTTGCCTAAACAGCTTGATAAAATATTCTTCCAGATCTTGGATTTGCCTTCAAATCCAGACATTTATGGCCACCACTTTAAACTGCGATTAGTCACTGCTAAACTAATCAGTGTTTTAAATATCTATTATTGTCATACTCTCATTTACACATTCACAACACTGATTAATTTAAAGAGCCATTAAAGTGACTAATCGAAGTTTAAAGTAGTAACTCTTATACTCCAAAAAGCTTGATAAAATATATATCTAGATCTGAGATTATTTTCTCCTTTAAGATATTGATATTTTGCGAATTTAATCTTCAGTATTAATCCTAGACATTTTGTATAAGACTTTCAGCAAAATCTTTCACTTCAGTTTTAATTTTGGGTTGGATTGTTTAGTTTCCTGCATTTCACTTCAGTTTTAATTTTGGGTTGGATTGTTTAGTTTCCTGTTAATGCCATATTATTTTGTTTCCCAAAAATTATATTATCAAAGCATTTAAAAATCATACCATCAATTTCCCCTGATACAGATGTAAATACAGATACCTATTGAACTTTTAAAGATACAGAAACAATAATGTTTTTGCTACTTTTATTCAGATGTCAAAAATTACAAAAAGTTTTAATTTTAAGTGAGATTATTTATTTGATTACCTGTGAACGAATTAACACCCATTTTTTCAAGTCTTTTTTCTCTCTCCTACCGAAAAGGGCTTTACCCATCTTGGAAAGTCATTCGAGTGCAACCTGTTTCAAAAAAAGGACAGAAAACCACGCGCTCAAAGTATCGCCCAGTTACCATACTTCCAATAATGGAACGTATAGTCAATCAGCAACAACTCAAGTACCTCGAGGCCAACAGAATAAATAGCGATAGCCAATACGGCTTCCACAAAGAGAGTTCGACAGAAGATGTATTGGCCTATATCACTCATATATGAAGTAGGGCATTTGAGAACTACGGAACATCTCAGAAGATTGCGATGGATATTTCGAAAGCATTCGACAGAGTGTGGCATGACGGATTGCTCAACAAACTGCCGTCATTTGGACTGCGAACGTCTCTCTGCAGCTGGCTTGCCAGTTTCCTTAAGAACCGATCTCTGCACGTTGATGGACACATCTCAGACAGACTCACCATTAATGCGCGAACACTAATATAAACATCTTTTCTTAAATCTTTACAATCGAATCGATTTTCTGCAGATCAACTATCCAATGGCAGAAATTGTCATAGTAGGAGACTTCAACGTACATAACATCGACTGGTTGAAACACTCCAACAAAAGTGCCTCAGGGTGCAATACTTTCAACAACTCTGTTCCTCATCTATATTAATGACCTGCTGACCGAAATCAATAAGCCTGATGTTATGTTTTTAGAGTTGTTATTGTTATATTTGAAGTTTTATTGCGTTTTTACAAAGAAACAACCATAGGCACAATAGCTCGGCTTAGCTACTCAGGGGTAGGTCCAGTTGTGTAGGCTCGCTGCTGAAAGTCAAAGATGTGACTGACCTGAAGTGTTCTCGGTTATTAATAAGAAAACGTACACTTGATTGCAACAGGTAACAAAATTAACTAACTATTGAGCGCCACCGGATTTCATTTACCTGAAAGAAATTGGAAATAAAAGATCACCTCGAACACCTAAAGTCAAGCCAATTCAGGTCTCAAAATGAAAGAAATAATAAAATCACATCGGCTCTACTGTTTATTATTTCATTAATAAGAAAGGAAGGTAAAGCAAGAGAAAAGAGGACGGAAGAAAGGAAAGACTTAAAGCTAACTTAACCTAAACTTAGCTTTACTGCTAGGTGTTCTTAGTGTTGAGCAGGCTTACAAATACACTTAGTCGGTCACACGATACCAAAAGTCTAGATTTAGCCTGAGGTGTAGACTGCTACATTGACCGCCTCGCAGCAGTGCCACAATGGTTTGACTTAGGAGTAGTAAACTTCTTACTTGGCTGCTTGCCCGCTAAGTAATAGCTTGGCTTAGAAACAGCCCGTAAACTGAACCCTACAAAATCCAAACACACTAATTAGTAACTTGAAACAGTTAGTTCCAAGTTACACGGAGCTGACCAGTCACAAAAGTTACAATTAAATTACTAATTTACAGCTCCATTATTCTAAAAGAGTAAAAGCTCTTCTGATTTAACATAGCATACACAGTATGCTGACTTAAAACAACAAATCTAAATAGTTATTAAAACATTATATATACAATGGGCCACTCAGAACGAAAAGCATAACTTGGCCTTTAAAAAAGTACTGACAAAAAAGGTCAAATATGTCTTTGAGTCCCTAAGAACCCTGAGAACTAAGTTTGCTTCATCATGTTCGATCAAAATGTGAAGAAAAATAAGCTATACAGAGTAATTCTTGAAAAACAAAATATCAGCAGTCTTCCGAGACATAACAGTCACTAAAGTAATAAAAATAAACCTGTAAGAATATTCAGCACGGCCTTTCAAAACTGACGCTGAACAAAATACTGTTCTAAATGGAATTTAGCATATTATCTTATAGGCAGTTTAAAATAGTAACAAGATTATTGATAGTGTTGCTTAGTCTCAATCTCAATCTCAACCGTCTCTTTCTACTGTCCATTGTCCAGATGACAGCACCCTTGTCTCCCACTTTAGATCAGAAAAACTCTTACCAGCGACTGAGACTCATCACCGCAGACAGGAGCAGATTACAGCAATTAATCAAGAACTGGAGAAAGTTCAAACTTGGGGCGACCGAAATTTGGTCCAGTTCAATGCAACAAAGACCCAAGCAGCCACGGTTACGAAGAGAGCCAATACAGCGGGCCCTGACATCATTATGGCAGGGTCGACCATTCCTTCATCCTCGTCAATCGGACTGCTGGGTATCTCGGTCAACAGCAATATGTCCTGGCATGACCACGTTGCTAACATCGCAAAATCAGCCTCCCAGAAGCTTGGTGCGCTTTTTCGCAACAAAAAACTCTATACACCGCAGCAGTTGCTCTTGCTCTACAAAGCGCAAATAAGACCGTGCTTAGAATATTGCTCACATATCTGGGGTGCCGCACCAAAGCATATCCTAAAGCTGCTGGATTCCATTCAGAAGAGGGCTGTGCCTCTCGTCGGCGACCCGGAGTTGACCCGGAATCTAGATAGTCTGGAACACACAGATACTTTCACGACAGATGTACCCAGGATCTGGTCCGCCTCATCCCGCCCCTGGCAGCTCCTGTCAGACAGTCACGGCAGACGGCAAGAGTGCACCAGTTCGTCGTACAACTGGAAATACCTAGAACATCGCTTTACAAGAACTCCTTTGTCTGGCGCACTGCATCACTGTGGAACTCACTCCCAGGACATCTGTTTCCCACTAATTAAAACTTACAAATATTCAAGAGCCGTGTCAATCAACATCTTCGCACACACACCGCTCGTCGAGCGCCATAGGGTCTCCCTTTAGTGTGTGTGCCACTGCCATAAAAAAGAAAATTTGTCTTTTCAACAATGAAGAGCTCCAAGAAACGTGGTTATCTTTTGTGCTGTACTTATATTGCTCGTTTGCCACGTGGGCATGTGGAAAGCCTTATATCCCCCTTAAGGTTATCCTGTCCAGATTTCCCAAAAAAAAACAGATCTAGACAGAATTTTTCGCCTGGTGACAATTTATCCCATTAACTGGTCACACACTATATATATTATATATAAATACTATTCCATCACTCATGCGGCCTCACATCGTTTGCGATCTTGCACAAAGAAAAAGACGCTGTCTCTTCTATTTATAATATTCACTGTATACAAAAAAGCAACTTCCTATTTCCTGCCGTATTTTTTTTTAAAATCCTAACTTGAAAGTGAAAGTCAGTTTCCAAAAATGACAACTGATTCTGGCACAATAAACATTGGGCTAAAATGATATTGCACAGCCCACCTGAATCTAGCTACGGATATCGATTGTTCTTTGGCGTCAGGCGGAACCATAGAAAAGCGGTTCAGAGTAGGACCGTGCAACGATACCTGCTCGATTAAGCGATTATTGGCAGTAATGAAATTGAAAGTTGTGTGGCTATTGTCCCGCTATTCCGGAATTAAAAATAGTAAATGTGAAGGTTTAAATCACTCACAAAAAAACGGTAACACTGATTACGGGTTTGCAGATGACGGTACCCTTGTCTACGATTTTAAAATTTAGATGCGAAAAACCTTTGCCAGCGTCTGAGACTTATCATCGCAGACAGGAGCAGGAGCATGAAGATCTGCAGAAAGCTTGAACTTCGGGCGACAGAAATTTGGTCCAGTTCAATGCAGCAAAAACTGAAGCAGCCACGTTTACCAAGAACGCCAATATGGTAGGATCGACTATTCGTTTATCCTCGTTAATTGGACCAACCCGGAGTTGACCCAGGATCTGAATAGTCTGGAACACCGCAGACATGTGGCCGAGATCTCCTTGATATTGTCATGGCATATTTTTCTCAGGATTTCGCCTGCGTCATTCCCTCCAGCAAAGCATGTCAGACAGTCACGACAGACGGCAGGAGCGCACCCGTTCGTCGCACAACTGGAAACAACTAGAACGTCGCTTTACAAGGACTCCTTTATCGTCGCTCTCAGGACATCTATTTCCCCCTAAGTACAATCTACAAAATTATTCAAGAACCGTGTCAATCAAGATCTTCGCGCACACACCGCTCGTGGAGTGCCGTAGGATCTTCGTTTAGTGTGTGTGCTACTGCCATAAAAAATCTCATGCTTGATGTCACATATTTTTGTTCCCTAAAAATCACAATTACTACAATATCCAGAAATCATAACAAGCAGATCAGAAGTCTTAATTTTCCTTTGTAAAAATTAAGATAATATTGCGTTGTTGAAAAAATCACTATTTTTACGTAATCATTTTTTAATATGCATTTCAGTAAAAGCACTTCTTTAAAAGTTTTGTCAAATACTATTTGTCTGCCTATGTATCTCTAAATAATGATTTATGATTTTTTCTTCCCCAAAATCATGTTACAAAGCCTTCTAAAAATCATAACATCCGATCAAAATGAAATTTAATTTTTGAAATTCAAATTTGTCCCTTTATGAATCCAGTCATTTATTTGATTACATATAACACATACTTCTATTTCCCAGAAGTAATTTTAGTAAAATATCTAGATATTGTATGAAACACATCAGAAAATCTTAATTTTTCTTGGTAGGAATACAATTAGATATATTATTGATTTATGAATTTTTATTAACATTTTCGGAAAAACTACTTTTCAATTTTGGCTATGACTATTTGAACACCTATATATTACTGGTGTCATATGTTTTATTCGTAAAAAAATACATTACTAAGCACTAAAAAATTATATCTTAAGCAAGTAATAAGATTAGGATCAAATAGTTGGTTTTACAAAAAAAAAAGTAAATAAAATCTATAGCGATTTTGTATCTTTTGACACTAAGCTTTCTACAGATGTTCCTTTTCTTTGGCTACTGAGTTGTTGCATTACTGAATATTGTCTGATACTAAAACAGAAGTTTTTCAAGTTGAGTTACATTCACATACAAAAATTTTATTATTCTCTTATTGCGTACTAATAAGGTTAGACAATTATGCATATTCACGGCACATATCGGCATGAATTAGACAAATAATTTGATTTTGTCTTCCCTTCATATTTAAACCGAATTTAAAGGGCTCTGCCCCTGCCAATAAAAAAAATTATTTTTCTCCTTTCATTCGATATCCAGGAACCCCAAAGGTTAACACGACTGCCTAAAAATAAAGTAATTTACTTGACCAAAAACTGATAGATGACCATATTTGCAGATGCGTCAAACCTGATGTAGCTTACTTGGCTGAAAATTTTTAAAATGATATCAACATATTATGCTTTTATTTTCAAGTTATTCACTGGACTAGAGGTTATTATCGTTAATGCTAAAACTATGGGTTCGATCCCTATGAAATATCAAGACAATTATTTATAAAAAAGGATATCATATAATATCTTCTCTTCTTTATCAAAAGGCCATACGACGAATACATCATCGACATATATAATCCATACCATGATCATCATCATCATCATCAATCAGCTTATCGAAGTCCACTGCTCGACGTAAGCCTCCCTTAATCATTTCCACTGTCTTCGGTCTTATGCTGTCTGTATCCAGTTGGTACTGATGCGTTTTAAGTCGTCGGTCCATCTGGTGGGGGGACGCCCTCTATTTCTGAAGGCTTCCGATCTAGGCCTCCATTCAAGGATTCGTCTTGTCCATCTGTCATCAGCAGATCTCGCAATGTGTCCTGCCCAGTTCCATTTTAGTACAGTTATTCTCTCTACGGCGTCTGCAACTCCGGATCGTCTGCGGATTTCAGTATTTGGTATGTAATCCTTGAGAGAGATTCCTAGCATTGATCGTTCCATCGCTAGTTGCGTAACTCAACTCGTATTTTCTTTATTGTCCGTTTAGTCAGTGTTAGGGTTTCGGCTCCGTAGGTAAGGACTGGATACCATGATATTGAGCCTATATTATAATGAAAAAATTTTGTTATCAAATAACAAAATTAGAAGTAAGTGGAATATTGTAAATGAGCTTCAAATTAGTGAAGGGACTATTCGAATACAAATAATCGAAGTATTCGATTCTGGCTTGCATTCGAATGCCTTCGATTCTCGACGAAGAATTCGAATATCAGAAATATTCGAATGCGCTAACAACGAAATAATCGTCTCTCGAATGCTGGTTGAATCGAAATGAAATATGAATCGGCACAATTCGCGTCAAATGCGATTATAATGTAACTTGTTCGATTATGCTGATATGCCGTTTGAGCAACAAATAATAGCGGACTTTGTTTTGTATTATGGTGAACAATAATCGAAAACGCTATACTATAAAAAGCATAAAATAAAGTAGTTTAATTACTCTGTTTTTTAATTGTTCAATATTTTTCTTCTGTAGTAAATATATTATTAATTTTAAATGCGGTAGTCGGCAGGTATGTCATACATATTTTTGCAATATGCAAAAGATAAGGAGTTTTGTGAATTCACATTTAAATTATTAAAAAGTGAGGATTTTAGTAAATATTTAATAAACTTTTACATAATATCTAAACAAAACAACTTTTAACCAATATTTTATTTTTTAATCGTGAATGCTCTCGGAGACTATCGCTAGTCTTTGTAAAAGATTTTGCTCTTATGCTTAAATGTATCAAGAATGAAGACTTCAAGTTCAAACAATCCAGAATCAGACAATTTGTAAATTTGAATTCGAGACCGAGACTTCGATGTCACATGGAAATCTCGAGAAGTTGAATCGCTAATTCAAATATTTGGGATATCGCGCCTAATCCAAATAATTCAATTCTCTGTATTCGAATAATCATTCGATTCTCAAAAGTGTTCGAATGCAAGATATTCGATTCTAAAAATCATCCGATTTTCCCTTCACTACTTCAAATCAATACATGTACAAAACAACATATAATATCTATTAACCACGAGAATAATAAATTAAGCAGCCCCAAAGATATAATATTTGAGAAGGTAGTATGCGATAGATTGACAGTATTCTTGAGTAAGTACAGTGTCTTGAGTGAATATCAGCATGGCTTTAGAGTTGGGCTATCTAATGAATCCGCTGGTGCGAACCTGATTCAACATGTGGCTTCTAAGGTGGATCGTGGGGAAAAGGTTGTTATTTTCTCCTTTGATTTAACGGGAGCGTTCGATGTTGTAGACAAAGGCTTTGTGGGTGAAAAGCTTTTAAAATTGGGTATTAGAGGTAATTTGAACAGCTGGAAATGTTCATTTTTAACGAATAGAAAAATCTTTGTAAGTATTAATAATACTCTGTCCGATGGGTTTGATCTAAATCTAGGTACTCCTCAGGGAAACTCGTTTGCCCCTCTACTTTTCCTATCGTTCATCAATGATCTTCCAGAACATATCTCAAGGGGTCAAGTATTTATGTATGCTGACGATACTCGATTGTCGTTCATAGTTTCTGTAAGGATGAAATTTGTGAACCTGCATCAACTGTGCTTGATCAATTCTCCACTGGATGCAAAAGTAACAAATTAATGATCAATCACTCTAAAACTGTCTGCTTTGGAGGTGGCTTCTATGAAAGCTAATCCGTGCGACTTCGCATTTCAGTTTGGAGAATATATATTGCGCCCTCAAAACTCAATAAATTTTCTGTGGCTTCATGTCGATTGCAACCTCTCATAGAAAGAACATATAAATAAAGTTTGCTCCAGATTGATCGAAAGTTACTATGTAATTGATTCTTTGAAAAATTCATTAAAAAACAAGGATATTCTGCTTAATGTTTATTACGCATTTTGGTACTCAGCAATTGCTTATGACATAATAACATGGGGCCAGGCAGTTGAAGTCCAGAGAGTACTTATAATTAGAAAACGAATAATTCGTCTTTTATTCAACTTACCCCATACAACCACTTGTAGGGATATATTTAAAAATCATAACCTGTTAACGGTGGTGTCCATTTACATTTATAAACTATTGTTGTGTATTCATAAAAATAAACACTCCTTTCGGACAAATGGTTGTAGTCATGGGTACTGTACGCGGGATAGAAATAAATCTAGATAGACATAATCGTGAGGCTTATAAGAAAACTCCGGTATATTGTGGAAGCAAACTCTACAATATGTTGCCTCAGACCATAAGAAACATAAACCCGCCTCAATCTTTAAAAAAAAAGCTTTTTTTATCCAAGACTTTTTATAGTATTGTGGAATTCACAACTTATCTGCAACATGCAGAATAATTAAATGTCGCGCCAACATCCAGATTGTGCTATTGTATTACATATATATGTACTTATAAAAGTTTGTGAAAATTTTAAATGTGTTCTATATTGTTTTTTTTTTATATGCACCTATATGTCTTTTAACGGTGCGCTTTATAGTTTTATATATGTGTGCATATTTTTATAAACTTAAATGTTTGTGTATCCGTATATCTGTTGGTCACTGAACCACTGTTCTATTTTTGTTAGCTTAATTCTTGTTGTGTCTTATTTTATATCTTTGAAATGTAATATTACTACAGCCTAATTGTGAAGAAACCTGAGTTATTCTTTGTAACATGGTGGTGAATAAATGGATTTGATTTGGTTTTAGGTTTGCCGTATCTTGTGTTTTTTTTCTCGAAGTAGACCATAAACAGGTTTGCTATTGCTAGTGTTGATCCTACCGCTGCTCTTACTACATAATTGACTATCATATATAATATAGGCATTCTTGAGGTAATGTTTTGAGGAGTCTATTGCATGCGCAGAAAGGTTCTCGTTCTCAGATATTTGTTGGAGTGCTTGTTATTTTGGTATACCTACTTGGATACAACAATTTGATGCCAAAGCTGGCCAATGTCTTGCATATCCCTTGATAGGATGTCGAGTATTTGCGTGAAGTGTTCTGAGTTTTTCATATATGTATCGGGTTTTTTACAATAGCTTGTAAGAAGCTGCCTAAATATAGGTTTCTGTGGATTTTTAAAGACTGTAGACTGACGTCAAATCGTCGTTGTTTAAATTTTTTCACGACTTTATACGATTTTTTACGAATTTTTGGGAACTGAGCTCTACGATTTTCTCTTTAGGGCAACCCTAAGTACAGGGTAATGCTATAGCTCACTTGTAAGATGTTGAATATATTATGTAGCAGTTATGCATAATTATGAATATTGACCGTCATACATAATTTTGGTGTTACAGACTATTTTGCAATATCTACTGTAACGTGCCTCAAACGTCAGGCGCCAATAATTATGTAACACTACTTGTTATTTATTCAACAAACGGTCCATAAGACAGGTTTTACTCAGCGGATTCAACAATAAATTAAGGCATGGGTCTAGGACTTGACGGTCAGGTGAAGGCGGAATATATCAATGATTTTTACACATTGAAATTAGGACAGCAAAATTTAGATGCGTACCGTAGATACAAATATCGTAAAAATTGCTTAACAAAATAAACATCTATACTCTAATTAAACTATTTATTCAAATAGTAACAACTTTCACGTACATTCCAGAGGCAATTAATTATATCTGAAATTAATTTGAAGATGGTATCGTCCACAAACTAATGAGAAGATTCTCTATAATGTATTCCACCTAGATTATCAGACTATTAAATCAAAGCAGATACTAAATTTTAATCTATGTCCTATAACATTAATATTGCCCAATTCCTATCTTGAAATAATTTGAACCAAACGTGGAATTCTTAAAGGTCTGACTAAATGCAGTCAATCATGAAACACTATAAATAAGAAATATGTTACTGAACTAACTTTATTCTTAATCAATCCCATGGCAGCTATAATATTATTAGACCAATAAACAGTTACTAAAAAATATACTAAATCAACTAATTTTAAACTTAAATTAATCCCATGGCAGCAATAATATTATTAGACCTATAAACCGTTACTAAAAATGTGCTTAATCAATACCTGTGACGTAAATATTTATAGTAAGTGTCTACGGGTGAAAGCGAAATGAGCTCAATTCGATACCAGTATCAAGGCGAAAAATTAAAGTTACAAATTGCAGTTATGTGAAACAACAAACTGTCATGAGGCTTACAGCCAATTACAGGATAAATTAATCAATTAATTATAATAACATTAGCAAAATTAATTCTCTACCCGAGAAAATATCAGATAGGATAATGAAGAAAACAAGTATCTATAAAGCAGTTATGAAAAGTGACAGAAATAGGTCTGATACTCGATAATAGATAACCTACATCTGATTATCGGTAATTTCGATAAACAAAAATGGTAAGTTCGGTAAACAAAAAAGAAAAATAACGGCGAAAGGTACGATATATAAAGCAAACGACCTACAGTCGTTTAACAGTAATTCCATTAATCATACTGATGTATAACGTTAATAGTTACGATAAAGGTTAGTAAACGACCTAGAGTCGTTTAATGCTAAGTTCATTAATCAAAATGAAAAATAAGGATAATAGTTTAGATATATGTAGGCAGACGACCTACACTCGTTTAATGATAAATTCATTAAATCCAACGGTAAATATCGATAATAGAGATAAAAAAGGTTATTAATTAAAAGAAAGGTAGATCCTACTTCTATCTAGTAGACTTGCAGAAAAGGAATCCACCGGCGTTTCCTGCAAAGCTACGTCTCCACCATGTGGTCATTCTACCTCGACAAAAGACCTCTGTCCGAACGTTCAGCCCAAGGGAGGAAATTCAGTCTCACGCAAAGTCGTTTGTCTCACGGAATGTCCCTAATTAAATTAGAAATAATTTCCTTTATTCAATACAGACACACTAACATGTAACAAACCTTCTTTTTTGTAGGAAGGGTAACCACACTAGTCGTTAAACATCTTTATTAGTATTAGACAAAGCGCCCGATAATTCCAGAAACTACACCTGGCAGTATGTTTGCCAATTAATTACACTACAAAATCAGATGTTCAAAAATATCAACGAAAAATTCAGATATTGTTTGCCGGTTGTCTTTTACTTCCTACACGTTTGACCGTGTAGGCGAGAAGGCCTCTCTATTCCCCCAAAAAAGAATATATACCACATCTGGCAAGAGGGCGTTTCAAACGGTAGTCCTCGATACTAGTGGATTGCACTCGGAAGTAAGGTAGCGAGAGTATCGACAACATAAATCGACCAGTGAAAAAAAAATCGCACTACCGGATTTTGTAACATTTACAACGTTACACTAGTCAGATTTCTACGAATGGTTTAATAATATTTTTTAAACTATTTTAATATAATTTATATATAATAAAGATTATTTTATTATATTTTTGTCTCATACGGCATTCGAAGGTCAAATTTTTGTAACTAATAAAATACGGATCAGCAATATTTAGTCAGGTACTTGACTTTCCAATTGCGTACTTTTTTACTAGAAACTTCATTCTCTTGAAGAGTTTTAAGAGCATACGGCACATGGGATTTGGTTAGAATCAATGTGTTTCGCCCTGATTTATTTCGTCATCCTATACATACTCCAGTGAAGTTACATAAATTTTAGTAGTATTCAACCTATTAATGGAATTAATAAAATTATTTAAATTTGATTTCTACATATTAAAATAATAATGAATATATTACCTTATGTGTTAAAATTCACCTGTAATCGAAAAGATTTGTCGAAAAAACCGGTCGCTTCCTAGCCACCATCGGCTCCTAAATTCGCTGCTGGTTAAGACGACCTATTTTCTGACTGGCCAGTAACTTTCGAGTAACTAAAATGCCTCCCAATGGCCCTACAATCGCTTACGGATGTAATTTTCCGAACTATTTGAGCAATGTAGGGACAATAGACCCATGAAGTGCAAATAAAACTCTCCGTAAATTGTTATGAGGGTTAATGCAAGTTTTGGAACAGTGATTTTCACGTAAACGTAGTTTTATTGCCTTTGAAAGGACTTCGGAATTCCTTACATTTAGGTAGTTAATATTCAAAACATCAGTTCTTATTTCTTGTCTATTATTTACAACTGAAGGTTTATAAATTAAATATTTAATTCTAATAGTCTAAGAGGCGACTGTCGTAATAGTGTGGAGTCTGAACTGTCTGAATTTTGCATGATAAAAATTATTGATTAGTTGGGCCGAATATCAAACCGTTGGTTGGTCGGCCGAGGCTGGTCTTGTACATACAGTAATTAATAATTATGCTAAATTGTCAAGAGAAATGATGATGCCTAGGTACCGTCAAATAACTGTCGTTTTTATTCGCGACCAATCGGTAGATAGGCCCTAGAGGTTGAAAAATCGCCAAGTCGACTGAACCTCACCCGGCCCGAGGTACTTGGCAGACCAATTCCAAAATTCCATTTTTGATGGCTAGCCTCCCTGACGGAACAGTCAGGTCGGCATTTTTTATTTTAAAGACAACAATATTTTGTTTATCGCACAAATATAGGTACGAAAAATTTCTAGAAGATTTTATGTAAAGAACTGGAAAAGTAAGATCTTTATGAAAAAATTGTAAAAAGTCAGCAATTTAGCTTGCTGTATATTTTATTATCTCGTTGGCTTTCAATATTTTTAAATACACATTTAGTACAAGACTATAGCAATAAACAAAAAATAATAACTAAGAACTTGCTATATAGCAATGTCTATAACATGTACTATCAGGACCTCTAAATTTTTGATTTCATGTTTGTGGCTCAAAAGTTAATTCAGGAGCTGTTTTTTTTTTAGAAAACCCCAAATTTTCTCATCGATGAAAGCATTATAAGGTTTGGAAAGGGACTCGAGGATACTCTCACAATTTTTCCGAAGTTGTAAAAAAGGTCTCGCTTTTCCTTTCCGGTAAAATACTCCAGTGTAATCGCAGCCTCCAGTGTAATCGCAATTGAGGACCTAGAATTTTTGCTAATTTGGTACAATTATAACTTGTAATGTCGGAATTTTTTCCAGCTTTGCCCGAAAGCCAAGTTTGCTTTTTCATCCGATTTATGCATATGCCCGAGCAAAATTATCAAAATGTTTGATGTTTCATGTTCCTTCGCCTATAATTTTGAATGATAAATTCCTTTCTTCGCGGACATAAATGTCAAAAATTATGAACAGACAGAGCATTTAATATAGTACATAGCCATATTGAAAACTATTAAACAATTTAATATTTGTAACACAAATAAAGTTTATTTTTAAAATAAAATACAAATTCAAATAAAATCCATTATTTTTTTAACAAGTTTCAATAATTAAAAACCGTCTAAATAATTTTTTAATCTTTGAAGTTGACCAATTAGTCACACGCAGGGGCGTAGCTACCGCGGTATCAGCCGTAGCAATGATATGGGGCCTCCGATCTAGAACGCCCCGCAACGGTATGTGAAAAACGTTTATCCAAACCCACCACTAGTAAAATCATTAAATGTATCAATTGTAGTCTATAACTTACATCTAATATTAAAAATAGTAATTAGAACATTATTCAATCGTTTTCTAAACCATATCGATAAAATCCCATTCCTAATGAATAAGTAGTAATAAAATTCGCAGCCACAGCGCTACAGCTCTGAATTTAATTGTCTTGTGCCTCGGGAAAATACCGAATTATCGTATGCTAGTTGCGTCGGTAAAGTTCTGATTTTCTGTTTCTTCGTTTGTTGCGTTTCGTTTAAACTACAATAATTATTATTAACTCTGACACATTGACACTGGAGTCAGTAGACATATATATTGGTGTTTGATATATGATATATTAAGTGTTGTGATTTATGGAATTATGAGCGAGAGAAAGAGAGCTTACCCGAGAGTGGTGCCATAAAATGGAGAGCCAAACAAAAGAGAGCTGATGCTGATACTTTGCTGATACTCTCTCTAACACATTCGCTAAGTTTAACGTGGAGTTCTTATGGAAAGTGACAAAAATATAAACCTTAACGTAAAACTTCAATAATGCTTCGTAAAATCCGCTTCGACTCCGCGTGAAAGGCGTGTTTTTTTAACGATTTTTACGACTTGTGGTAAAAAATTGGACGTGGCACCGTCAAAATTCTTCGAATTTGCCTCCGGCGGCCCCTGCGGCGGGCATCTCAGCTACTCACACAATTTGGACCTAAATCCGCCCTTGAGAAAGGGGCCCCTTAAGATAGTTTGATACAGGAACCACTCAGGCCTAGCTACGCCACTGGTCACACGCACACAAACTAATGCAACAAATTAAGGACTCCTTTGACAGAAATCTGCCTTATTTAACGTATATTAAAACAAAAATGGTTCGCGGAAAAAGCCAAGCTCGGGGCCAATTCGGGGAAACTTCTGCGTTTTCTTCTATTGTTATGTCTTTAAAATAAAAAAGGCCGACCTCATAGTTCCGTCAATAAGGCTAGCCATCAAAAATGGAATTTTGGAATTGGTGGGCCGAGTACCTCGAGCAGAGTGGGGTTCGGCCGACTTTTCAACTTTTAGGGTCTATCTACTGATTGATTGCGAAAAAAAACGACAGTTACCTAGGCATCTCATTTCTCTCGACAATTAGCATAATTATCAATTACTGGACAAGGCCAGCCGCGGCCGACCAACGGTTTCTTATTCGGCCCAACTAAACAATATTTTTTATCATGCAATATCCAGACAGTTCAGATACCACACTATTATGACAGTCGCCTCTCGGACTATAATTGCTACCTACATTTTTAGGAAGTATGACATAACTGGAAGACTGCCATGGGGGAGTAAACATTGGCGGCACAAAGTTGTCTACCTTAAGGTTTGCTGATGATACGACCTTGATCGCTTCTTCCCAGAAAGAAATACTGGAATTCCTGAAAAGACTTGAGAATATCAGTGCCCTTTACGGTCTAAACATAAATTACAATAAAACCAAAATTTTGATCATTGATAGGGAACACAATTACTATCCCGAAACTCCGACGGGCATTGTGAAGTTGTCAACAGTTTGGTCTCTTGGAGCCCTGACAGAAAATTCCGGTTGTTGCAATGGGGAACCGCGTATTCAACTTGCTAGATCAGCAATGACATAGTTAAATAAAATATGGAGGGAGCAGGGCATTATTAAACAAACAAAAATTAATCTAGTGAGCACCTTGGTCTTTTCGATCGTATTATATGCATCGGAAACATGGACTGTTAACGAAGAAGATCGTCGCCGGATTGATGCTTTCGAGATGTGGGCATGGAGACCTATGCTGAGGATATATTGGACTGCAGATAGAACAAATGCATCAGTCTTACAAGAAATACGTCCGTCAAAACGTTTGTCTAGCACTGTCTACGCTCGAATTCTTACCTTTTTCGAACACATCAATCGAAGTGAGCATATGGAAAGGCTTACTGTACAGGAAAAACCTGAAGGAAGCAGAAGGCGTGGCAGATCACCAAGTCGATTGGTGTATATTACTAAAACATATAAGATGCTACTCTTCCACAAGCTGCTCACATGTGCTCCAATCGGGATAAATGGCGAAATGCAGTCAAGAGAGTCATTCCGAATATTGACCATCATTAATATGGGTCATAACACGTCTGCAAAGAGGTTATGACTAAGAAGAAGAAGAACGACACAACGTCCTTAAAGACCTATACCACACAAAATTCATATGTGTAGGTATACCTACTTTCTATGTGTGAATAAAATTAATGGCTTGTGCTACATGTCCTTGTGAACATTCTGATCAAGTCAGATAACGAGGTACCTACACCAAGACATACCGTGGATCAGATAATTCATCCATAAATCATTTTATCGCTTCTTGGCCCTGAAGGTGGAAATGTATTGAAGGAAAAGGATGACCGTTTTAAGATGATAGCCAGGACATTATGCTTTAATCACCTACTTTTTATTGTAGAAATGTTATAATATTATTGTGAAGGATTCACGTTTGTCAAACAACTTGTTGAATACTACTTCACCTCTGTTGTAGACTTCTTGAATAAGACCGCTTAGGCCTTGTTCCCAGGGTGCAATTACCACAAGTGCTAATTTATTAACCCTAGCGAAGAAGAAAAACTGATCTGCAAACTAGCTGACGCCGACGCCAAGTTTCAAAATCAGTTTCTGTTAGTTTTAATAACACATGGTTTCATTTGTTAACAGCTGAAGCTGATAAGGATCACTTAAAATTTAATCAAATATTTTTAAAGAATTATTGAATTCCTTGCAAAAACATAATTCTAAATGGTAGATATATAGCACCACAATAACGCAGCAATTATTTACCTTATAACTAGAGACCGACCGAATTTCGTTGTCGGTCTCGGTTTTCGGCGAAGCCGACGTAAATTATTGGTGGTCTCGTCGCTTGTGTCACTATTGCTGGGTGACCAGGATCACATAACACCTTTAGGTGGTTACTGCTTCTTCGTTCTCGGGGATGATCGGCGAACTTCGAGGAACGGAATCATAATAATAAAGCGAATACGAATCGAATAAGCTAGACCAATAACGAGGCATTTGCCAGAAGGCAGAATGAGATTTGATTTCTTTTTCGAGAAGTGAAGAAGCACGTGGTTCCTCTGCTGATATTTTATTTGCAATCTTATTGGTTTTTATCGGAAATTTGTATAAATTGTGACAACAGAAATTTTTCGTTTTCGGTTCTACGTCAAATTTCGTTTCGGTTTTTGGCCGAAAAGGAACTTTATTCCGAATTTCGTTTTCGGTTTCGGTTTTTGGCTGAAAAAGAACTTTATGCCGATTTTCGTTTTCGGTTTCGGCCAAAAAAAACGGTTCTCAGTCGGACTCTACTTATAGCAGCTTCATATCAGCCTAACCTAACAGACCAATAACAGTTAAATTATATCAAAACTTGACAAAGCGCACGAGCTTTTACTGTTTTAATTGCATTTACTAAATATCTTAAATTTTAGATTTCTCGTCATTTATTACAAAAAAGTCAATGCTGTTTTTTTTATACATTTCAAGTGTACACTCAAATATTTCTCTCATTTTATAGTAACATTAAAGCCATTATGCGAAAGTAGTAATATGTTAAGATAATAATTGTCTAAGTTCAATTTTGGTCACTTAAATAACAGAAAATCGTATGTTTATAAAACATTTTAAACCATTTATAACAGGGACGATCGTGCTGTTTTTCGTACCTTTCAAGCAAAACCAAAAATACTCTTCTCAATTAATAGAAATATTTAAGACATGATGCCAAAACAGTAATATGTTTAGTTAATTGTTTTAACTTAATTTTTGTTACTGAACTAATGGCAAATCATATCTCCATAAAAAAAATTATGCATTACAGAAAAGATCCTGCTGTTCTTCATACCTTTCAAATATAAATGTAAATAATTTTCTCAATTTATAGTTACACTAAAGACATTATGCGAAAATAGTAAATTGTTATGTTAATTATTTTAACTCAATTTTTGTTACTAAATTAAAGGAAAATCATATACTTATAAAAAATGTAAAGCCACGGATTATAAAAAAGATCATGCTATTTTTCTATGTGTAAGTTAAAATATTTTTTCTCAATTTATAGAACATTAAAGACATTATACGAATATGATATATTTAGTTAACTGTTTTAACTCAATTTGTGTTGCTAAATTAATTGGAATTCATATATTTATAGAAAATTTGGACCTATTTATTACAGAAATGATCATGCCGCTTTTCATACCATTGAAATGTAAATTTAAAAAATCTCAATTTATGACAACATTGAGGACATTTTGGCAAAATAGTAATATGTAAAGTTAATTGTTTTAACACAGTTTTGGTTATTTAATTAATAGTAGATCATATGTTATAAAATACATAAACCATGTATTACTGATAAGATCATGCAGTTTTTCAAACATTTCAATTGTACACACAAATAATTCTCTCATTTTATAGTAACATTAAAGTCATTATACGAAAGTAGTATAATGTTAAGTTACTTGTCTAAACTCAATTTTTGTCACTTAATTAATAGAAAATCATATGTTTATAAAAAAAATTTAACTTTCGATTACAGAAAGCATCATGCTTTTTTCATCCATTTCAAGTGTACACTCAAATATTTCTCTCATTTTATAGTAACATTAAAACAATTATGCCATAGTAGTAATATGTTGAGATAATTATTTAAACTTTATTTTTGTTATTGTTTAATAGAAAATCGTATGCTTATAAAAAATGCATTACAGAAAAGTTCCTGCTGCTTTTCATACTTAAAATACTTTACTTAATTTATAGTGCAACACGTTTTTTTATAATTGAACCCCAAGATTTTTTTTTCCCAATCAATTTAAAAAAAATGAACCTAGCCCCGGAGAGTCGCGTTACAAAGCCCGGCCCCTGTCGTGGGGTCGTTTGAGCGCCACCCGTTCTAGCCAGCTAAACGGAAAAAGCTCGGCAGGTGTTGTACCGAGTGGCTAGATTCGCTCATAAAATTAACCGGTTCCTAATTTCGAACTATCAAAAAAAAGAGAATAATTATGGCACTATAATCAACCAACTTAATAATCTAACAAGAAAACACAATCTAAAAATTTAATGGACACTATATTTGCTACTAAATCCTTTTTTTTTTCAAACACAGCAACAATCTATCTGGAGAAAATGGATATACTAAAAAAAATGTGGTTGAGTAGACAAAAGAATGTTAAATGACTTAAAGTAATTAATAAAATAAACAGAGTACAATATGAAGATTGTACGTACAGAGACCAATTCAGTTGGAAAACCTCAGTTCTATATGCCTTATCACTAAATGCACTAAACTACTTATCAAAGTGATCACTTGGCGCATACTAGGCTTCTTACAACTAGGTATGCGTGCGCTAATAGCTGCACTGATGGTGATAATATAATAAACTGGTCCGATAAATCAGTGAATAAATGTAAATTAAATTAATTAAAATCAATGAGCTACCTCAATTCAATGTGTGATTTATATCAATAAAAGTAAGCGAAGATTAAACATAAGACACAATGTCGATGGCCTCTAGTGCGGGAACCACAGCATTTCTTTAACAGAAGTTCTGGCCCAACAGAAGAAATTGGTTCATCAAGTAAACCTCTGCCCAGCAGAAGAAGTTCTGGCCCAGCAGAAGAAGTTCTGACCCAGCAGAAGAAGTTCTGACCCAGCAGAAGAAGTTCTAGCCCAGCAGAAGAAATTGGTTCACCAGGTAAACTACTGGCCCAGCAGAAGGACCCTGAAATAATCCAGTACGCATTAAATGAAGCCCCCTTACTTTAATAAAAAATCATAGACCCCCTTACTTTAATAAAAAATCATAGACCCCCTCCCTCTTTGCATAAATACATCTTCTTTATAAAACAAATTTTCCCGGACAAAAAACCCCATGGACTTACAATGCAATAAAGCAAATAAAAGAGATATTAAGGTTCCGGCAACTTGAATATATAAAGATAGATATGAATCACCCCTAAAAGAATATATAACTTCCCCATATGATCAAAATTAAAGTTGCATTAAAATAAAAATTCGGATCAGGTAAAATGGAGTAGATAAGATAACACATGGGAAAAGCAAATGGCGTTATGTGCACAAAAAAAATAAAAGGTAGATAAGCAGTCAATTTCATTAATTTAGGCAAAAATGGTAGCGATATTTACCTCAGATTCGGACTTGAGGGTGTATTAGAGGAGATTCGACGGTCTCGGTCTTATGGGACGAACGTGGAAGCCGCTATAAATAATGGAAATAAAAAAATTTTAGCAAAATGGCGGTCAAGTGCTTCATAGGCCACAGAAAAAGGAATCGAGAGAAAATGCTTACCTAGTACAGCTTGTAGAGCCCGAATAATCGGTCGTGTCAAAACACAAACAGAAACGCACAGCAAATCCCTATCAAAGGGTTGTATTATACTACAATACTTAAAACGTGCAGTTTCTCGCTATACTGGCAAACGTTCCCCAGGTGAACAAAACTAGAAAAAAGCCCGTTCCGTCATCCGTCAATTTGCCTTAAATTAAATACTGCGAAACAAGTAGTAATGGGCTGAAAACTTCACGAGTGATTCGATACAAGGAATAATTCTAAGAAAATAAACGCCTTAATTCTCGCTTATTATCATGATAAGTGACGGCGGAAGCCACGAATAATGAGCTAAAATTACATTCTTCCAGAAAGGCTAGGAAATGCTCTAACAGAAATAATAAACCTTCAAAAATCTAAATCGAGAATGAAAAACGCGCGATACGTAGCCCATTCCTATTATTTGGCAAAAACCTTACAAAAAAACTGGTCAGCTGTACCGAACGAGAAACATATTTAAAGCAGAGGTCCAAAAACGATCTCCGCAACATCAACCTAGGGTTCTCAAAAGGTAATAGAATATTCAAACTGAAATTAAATTATGGTTCAATAAGTCAAATGCAACGTATTTGCAGGCTAACTGAATTCTTTAAAAATATAAATCGATTCGCTGGCTGTTTACTATAATATAATGCAAATCAAGCCAAGTTAACTTAATAATAAGGTACATACATCGCGTATTAACTAAAATAGATAATCACAATGGAATCTAAAAGCTAATACGAATATATAGCTAATCTATGCTTAAAATATAGGTAATTTTACATTGAGAAAAGAGGCAATTTCAAGCGAATTATTAAATCCAGAATTAATAAACCGATGAGTTCAAAATACAGCATAGGCTTTTCCCTAAATGCGGCATATAAATGAAATTTTAAAATTGGCAAAATCGAACTGTTACAACTCCCCCTCTCCTTCAAAAGGAGGGAAACTTAGAGGAAGTTAACCGACGATAATAAATTAATTGAGATAGGTAATTCAAAGCACTTATGTGACGTACGGGTGTACCCTACAGCTAACCTATAGCAAATTAAAGTAACTTCAAAGGTATCGCATAAAAAAAATTGATAAGCCAAAACATTACTGACCACCAGCTAATTTAAATGTCACCAATTTCCAAATTAAATTAGTACATTAAGCTTTTTTTTTTGAAAAAAATCTAATAAGAAAATTAAGTGTAATTAATAGATATAATAACATAACTGGAACAATTTCCAGAAGCCAAAAATAAATTGAACCAACCAGAACTAAGTAATAGAATATAAACCTAAATTCAGAATATAAACCTATATTCAACATACACCCCAAACACTATCAGCGATGGGATACTCAGGGCGTGCTCAAAATGACCACCAATAGATTGTTCCATTAAATTTTAAATAATAAAAATCAATAAAAATTAAATTAAATAAGTAAAGATAGATAGACAAACAATCAGGAAAATAGCAAAATAGATAAAGTTAAGTAATGAGAAAATTAAGGACAAAAAGTAAGTAATAAAATAATGCAGAGCAAGGAAAATCAAGAAAGGTCATGAAATCGACAAAGCTAAGTAATAAGGTAAGTAAAGACACTTAAAGACAAGGTAAGATAATTAAAAGACAAGGTAAGGTAATTAAAAGACAAGGTAAGGTAATTAAAATTAAAAGTAAATGAGAAGAATAACGGTAAGAGAAAGTAAAGAAAGAAAGTAAATCGCAATCACAGGAACATGAGAGAGATAACGGTAAATGCAGAACAACTTTCTCAAGGTGGCTCCAGCTAACAACAGTAGTAAGTGACTGAAGGTCAGCCTTACTACAGCACTCTGTGGGCTTTTACCACAACCAGTATCTCGGTGCAGAAGAAATTCTTTACCAATTTGATGTCAGCAACCATCGAGTCAAATTGCAAGCCAAGCTAGTTACCTACAACAAACCGATCACCCCAACTGCAGAGCAAAGAGAATCAAGAAAGGTCGGAAAATCGACAAAGCTAAGTAATAAAGTTAGTAGAGAAAATGAAAGACAAGGTAAGTTACTTACAATTACAAGTAACTGAGAAGGATAACAGTGAATGCAGAACAGCTTTCTCAAGGCTGTTCTAGCGAACAACAGTAGTAAGCGACGGAAGGTCAGCGTTACTACAGCACTCTGTGGGCTTTTACCACAACCAGTATCTCTGTGCAGAAGAAATTCTTTACCAATTTGATGTAGGCAACCAACAAGTTTCGCGCCAAGCCAGTTACCTACAACAAATCTATTGCCCCGACTGCAGAGCAAAGAAAAAAGACAAGTCCAGGTAATATCCCAAATAAATGGTAATGTAACCGTTAAGTCACAAAGTTCTAGACCGAAGAGTGATTAATACGCTGAGCAGTAAATCCAGATACATCTGAAGTAACACAAGTTACATTGCTCAAGGAGGTAATGGTCTAAGCAGGAAAAGCCAGCATAACTGAAAAACCCGAAGGTTAGTCTACTTAGGCCCAAAAAAAAAACAAAGTCAAAAGAAAGATAGGCAAATCAACGAAAAAGCAATCATAAAAATCAGATAATAAGATAAAGGTAATGAAATAAATTCAAAAATAGATAACCAAAAATCAAAGCAAGTAACTATCAAGGTAAGTAAATCAACTAATAAAGGCAATCATCAAATCAGACAACAAAGTTAAGGTAACGAATTAAATTCAAAGGTAGATAATCAATCAAATCAAATAGGTAACAAGGTAAGTAAATCAACTAATAAAGGTAAACACTAAAATAAAACAATAGATTCAAAATAAAGGTAACGAAATAAATTCAAGAAAAATAGCTAATCAACGCTCATTCCCACAGTATAACAGTTTTCAGCTACCCATAAAAAAAACAATATCAGATACAATAGTCACAATTCGGTGTCAAATTCAGGAGGTTGTCATAATCAAGAGAATAGTCAAATTCGAGGAAGTCATAGCCAGGTGTGTCAAATCCGAGATATTCGCCAAATCCGGGAAAATGGTCACAATTAGGAAAACAGTCAATTTCGAGAAATTTGTCACAATCGAGTAAGGTCACAATTCAGGGTAATGTCCAAGCAAAATGCATACAGATAAGAATTAATTCTTAAGATAGCTTATAAACTCATAGTAAAAATTCAACAGAACAATGTGGATATAAGAAATTGACAGAAAGAAAAAAAATTAATATCACAAATAAATTAAGGTAGATACAGAATATTAAAAATAACCATTATTTAAGAAAATTTAAATTCAAGGAATAGAAATACAAATTACTCATTAATTTGGTTTGAATCAGTCAGATGGACCATCAGAACCGGAATCGATGTACACCGGTTTCAAGTCTTGAACATGCCAAATACCCTTTCTATTACCGTGTTCATCCTGGAGTTCGTACGTACACGTACCGGTTTTCTTTTTGATCTTAAATGGACCTAGGAACTCAGGAGCCAATTTTGAGCTAAAATAATTGGCGGCGTTAGAGAGCACTTTATTTTTACGCCATACCTCTTGACCAGAAACAAAATTGACCGGACGTCTTCGAAGATTGTATTGGTGTCGATTTCTTGACTGTGCCGACCCAATTTTCTTATGAATTTTCTCAAAGAGCTGTTTAAAAGTTTCGATTCGTTTTCGAATGTAATTTTGACTGTCCGTCTCGGCCGATGGAATTCCTTCGGTATAATCTTGCCCAAAAAGTTTATGTTCCCGCCCAAAGTTCACTAGATAGGGAGTATAACCAGTAGTTTCGTGACGTGATGTTCGAATAGCACAACCAATAGATGGAAGATTATCTTCCCAAGTTCGATGATCGTTTTGGTTGACATAAGATCGCAACATGCTTTTGACGACTCTATTGACACGTTCGGTATGATCAGCACGAGGATAATAAGATGCAGTATAGAAAATTTTGACCTTATACTTGTCACAAAGAGATTGGAATTCTTTGGATTTCATCTGAGTACCATTATCACAAGTTAGATACTGTGGAGCCCCATAAACCAAGAAAATGCCCAGTTCTATATGTTTGACTAACGTTCTCGCTGTAGCAGAACGGCAAGGAAAGAGAACGACATATTTACTGAAGTAGTCGGTAACTACCAAGATGTGAGTATTACCCTGTTTTGAACGAGGTAATGGTCCTACAAAATCTAGACTGATGGACTGCCAAGGTTCCCGAATATCGGGTCGATTACCCATTAAACCTGCTGGTGCTTTTTGCTCCACCTTATTTTGAGCACAAATATGACAAGATCGGACATACTTAGCAACATCTGCTCTCATCTTAGGCCAATAGTAACGTTCTGCTATTTTCCAAAATGTTTTAAAAATTCCAACATGACCTGAAGTTGGAAGATCATGACAGCGAACCAGGACTTCTTTTCGATGATCTTTTGGCAAAACTATTTTCCAAGAACTGGACTGATCAGGGAAGTTGGGACTGGTGGTCTTAACAAATTTAAATAGATTACCACTTTCAACTCTCCAACAAGGAAATTTATCTGGTTGTTCTTCCAGCTTTTTCAACATATCGACATACCACTTATCAGAAGTGTTGGAGTAAGAAGGTAACGGATCCTCCACGGCTGCGATATCTTGTGTCAAAACTGGTACGGACCTAGATAGAAAATCTGGCACTATATGCTCTTTGCCTTTTCGATGGATTAGTTGAAAATCATAAGGTTGTAAACGAAGTGCCCAACGACCAAGTCGACCCTGCGGATCCTTTAAATTATGTAACCACAATAGCGAGTGATGGTCTGTGATTACCTTGAAATGAACTCCTTCTAAATAATGCCTAAGTCTTTCCACACTCCAAATCACTGCAAGACACTCCTTTTCCGTGACTGTCAACTTCATTTCCTGCCTAGTAAGGGAACGCGAAAGATAAGCAATTACCTTTTCACCATCATCGAATTGCTGGGTTAGAACAGCGCCTAAGCCATAAGAAGAAGCGTCAGTTTGAAGGGTAAACATGCGATTAAAATCAGGACAGGACAAGACTGGAGCGGTAACAATAGCTTCTTTAATTGATTTAAAAGATTCCTGACAATCTGGAGTCCATTCCCATTTTATGTTCTTTTTGATAAGCCGAGTAATAGGGGCAATAACAGAGGAAAATTTAGGAACGAATCGTCTGTACCAGGAAACGGTCCCAATAAAACGTCGGATCTCAGTCACATTCTTTGGTGGTGATATATTAATAATAGCCTGCACTTTTTCTGGATCGGGCCTCAATCCTTTAGAATCCACAACATAACCAAGATATTTTAGCTGGGGTTTGCAAAAGTGACATTTCTCTTGAGAAACCTTTAGTCCGGCTTCTTCTAAACGATCAAACACAAGACCCAATATCCTCAAATGGTCTGTAAAAGTCTTGGAAATAATAATGATGTCGTCTAAATAGACCATGACGTTGTTTTCTAAGTCAAGACCTAAGACACGATCGATAATACGTTGCCAGGTAGCAGGCGCGTTGGTTAAACCGAAAGGCATGCGCAGAAAATGGAAGAGGT
Organism: Pissodes strobi; assembly: GCA_016904865.1. Taxonomy (NCBI): domain Eukaryota; kingdom Metazoa; phylum Arthropoda; class Insecta; order Coleoptera; family Curculionidae; genus Pissodes; species Pissodes strobi. The sequence goes on along the minus strand of MU182802.1, from coordinate 203,677 downwards.
TTCGACCTGGAACAGTGAATGCTGTAATCTCACGAGAAGACTCATCGAGAGGTACCTGCCAGAATGCTGATTTTATATCAATGGAGCTGATATAACGTGCGTCGCGGAGACGGTCTAAAATGGCTGAAATATAGGGAATGGGAAAGCTGTCCTTTTTAGTAATAGAATTGACCTTTCTAAAATCGATGCAAAAGCGATAATCATTGTCTTTCTTGCGCACTAAACATACAGGACTAGACCAGGGACTTTTCGATGGTTCTATTACACCTAGCCTTAACATTTCATCTATTTCCTTATCTATAATCACCTGCTTGAACGGAGAGACAGGGTAATAACGCTGTTTAATAGGTCTTGAGCCAGGTTCTAATTCGATTACATGCTCAGCTACTTTACAGTAACCAAGACCAGTACCCATTAAAGAAAATTTCTCCTTTACCAGCGAATCAAGAGCGGATCTTTCAGAAACAGACAAAGAATCACCATCCACAATACTACAAATTTCATGAAATTTATCTGAAAAATACCAAACATTCTGTCTCAGATCAGGTACAATGTCCATGGCTTTCCAAAAATCGACACCTAAAATAAATCTATGAGCTGACTCTGGAAGTACTAAAATATATATTATACGTGTCCTATCTAACAAGGTTACAGGTGTCTGAAAATAACCTATACTTGAACAGGTCTGGCCATTAGCAACAGTACATGTGGTCTGATTTTTAATAAGTTTTAAACCTAATCCCTGCAAAATTTCTACACCAGGTTGACCAACAATAGTCCGAGTAGCTCCGGAATCTAGTAAGCCTAAAATAGGGTGACCCAAAACAGATATTTCCAAATATGGGCGCTCGTCGCCGTGCGAATGTGCAATAATAAAGTCCAAAAAATTTTTATTAGGAAAATTCATGTCATTGGTCGGTGGAGTGGAAATAACAGGAGAGGTCTGCCGACCTAACGACTCTCCCGAATACCGTTTCCCGAACCGGAACACTTTGGACAATTTCCAGTAGTAACATCTGGAGTACCACAACGATAGCAATGGATCTTCTTACTGCTAGGGCATTGCCGATTTAAATGGCCTATCTGGTTGCAGTTCCAACAAGTAACTGGACGTCTAGGAAAAGATGGTCTTTCAGCTGGTGCTTGTGCTGCTGGTAATGCAACTACATCAATGGGCGGTGGATGATCACTATATAAGCTAGAAGTAGATGCATCAGAAGCCAAGAAAGCAAAATCAGGTTCAACAAAATTTTGTCGTCTCCGAGATGGTGGAATATAATGATCAGCTCGGTACTTTTTAGCTTCAAGCTTAAGGCACTCAGTTTCTAGCTCCTCCAATGAATTAACAGGAAGCTGAGTTGTGTAAAATGGGGACAAATTCCTAGAAATGATATCCAGCTGAACATCGTCAGACATACCTCCATAACGCCTAAACAAAGCACTCATACTACACAAATAATCAACGATACTCTCAGACTGGTCTTGCGTTCTTTCCAAAATTTCTTTAAATAACCTAGCTTTATAATCAGGTGGTTCAAAATGTTTACACAGGAGATCAGATAAACTTTTCCAGTTAACAAACCTAGCTCGATTAGCACGGAACCAATTCAATGCTCTGCCAGAAAACAAATCTATCGCTGACTCAAATAATTCCTGTTCAGATATACCCCTAGCAATACGTAACTCAGAAACTCTTTCTAAAAAGTTGTGAACTGAAAGTTGTTTGCAGTCACCCGAGAATTTAAGATTCCATTTTTCAACACGAGTTTTAAAATTACTAGAGTGACATGAACGCATTTCAGTTGGCGTGGAATTAGTTGGTGGTTTATTAGAATTTAAACTAGAAACAGAAGAGTCAGAATCGGAATCGTCTAACTGCGTTTTACTTAACAAAGCACTCATATCTTTATCAGACTTCAACAGTGAATCTAAACTATCTAAAGCAGATAATATTTCTAGCAAAGAATCAGATCTAATTTTTAACTGTTCTTCTTTAAGATTAGCGGTAGGTATTTGATTAATTCGATTCAACAAGTGAACGAGACGTGATTGAATACGTTCAAAATTAGCTTTAGACTTAGTGTCTCCTGCTAAACTTTCTACTGAAGTTTGGAGATCTTTTAATGTTGTTAAAATATATTCGATATCACTGTCAAATTTAAGCTTATATGGTGGATAATTTAGAGGTTTGCCTTTCTTTTCTAATTGTAAAACTGGACGTAAAGCTGCTCTTAATTGTTCAACAGTTTTTGAATCATCAGCTGGTAAACCACGAATACTAAGTTCATAGACAAGCATCTCTTTCCTAAGATAATTAACTATCATATTGTAATCCATCGTTATTGACTCAATAAGATAACAAATGATAACAAAATTATAAACGAATAAAGAAAATTAGCAGGTAAATATAAATCAGCATAAAAAAAAAATAAAGGTAGCTGTCCTCTTCGGAGAGCTCAATATGTAAATCAATGCGCAATATAGAAATATCAACAAAAAAAAAATAAATCACCTAGTAAGCAGTCAAATAATAACAATGAAATAACAATGCTGGATAAATATTAAATCACTAGTTATCAAAATAATATGCAACAATAATACACAACGCTACCAATCAATGAAAATCACCTGGAAAATAAATCTAATAAGGCATACAGGACATAAATTAGAACAAATTTGCAATTTAAACAAGAAAAGGCCTCTCAAAAAAAAAGATTGCCCCATTTTGCAATTTTGTAAAGAATAGGTCTCTTCAAAAAAAAAATTGCCCCACGTTGGGCGCCAAATTTGCAACACGTTTTTTTATAATTGAACCCCAAGATTTTTTTTTCCCCAATCAATTTAAAAAAAATGAACCTAGCCCCGGAGAGTCGCGTTACAAAGCCCGGCCCCTGTCGTGGGGTCGTTTGAGCGCCACCCGTTCTAGCCAGCTAAACGGAAAAAGCTCGGCAGGTGTTGTACCGAGTGGCTAGATTCGCTCATAAAATTAACCGGTTCCTAATTTCGAACTATCAAAAAAAAGAGAATAATTATGGCACTATAATCAACCAACTTAATAATCTAACAAGAAAACACAATCTAAAAATTTAATGGACACTATATTTGCTACTAAATCCTTTTTTTTTTCAAACACAGCAACAATCTATCTGGAGAAAATGGATATACTAAAAAAAATGTGGTTGAGTAGACAAAAGAATGTTAAATGACTTAAAGTAATTAATAAAATAAACAGAGTACAATATGAAGATTGTACGTACAGAGACCAATTCAGTTGGAAAACCTCAGTTCTATATGCCTTATCACTAAATGCACTAAACTACTTATCAAAGTGATCACTTGGCGCATACTAGGCTTCTTACAACTAGGTATGCGTGCGCTAATAGCTGCACTGATGGTGATAATATAATAAACTGGTCCGATAAATCAGTGAATAAATGTAAATTAAATTAATTAAAATCAATGAGCTACCTCAATTCAATGTGTGATTTATATCAATAAAAGTAAGCGAAGATTAAACATAAGACACAATGTCGATGGCCTCTAGTGCGGGAACCACAGCATTTCTTTAACAGAAGTTCTGGCCCAACAGAAGAAATTGGTTCATCAAGTAAACCTCTGCCCAGCAGAAGAAGTTCTGGCCCAGCAGAAGAAGTTCTGACCCAGCAGAAGAAGTTCTGACCCAGCAGAAGAAGTTCTAGCCCAGCAGAAGAAATTGGTTCACCAGGTAAACTACTGGCCCAGCAGAAGGACCCTGAAATAATCCAGTACGCATTAAATGAAGCCCCCTTACTTTAATAAAAAATCATAGACCCCCTTACTTTAATAAAAAATCATAGACCCCCTCCCTCTTTGCATAAATACATCTTCTTTATAAAACAAATTTTCCCGGACAAAAAACCCCATGGACTTACAATGCAATAAAGCAAATAAAAGAGATATTAAGGTTCCGGCAACTTGAATATATAAAGATAGATATGAATCACCCCTAAAAGAATATATAACTTCCCCATATGATCAAAATTAAAGTTGCATTAAAATAAAAATTCGGATCAGGTAAAATGGAGTAGATAAGATAACACATGGGAAGAGCAAATGGCATTATGTGCACAAAAAAAATAAAAGGTAGATAAGCAGTCAATTTCATTAATTTAGGCAAAAATGGTAGCGATATTTACCTCAGATTCGGACTTGAGGGTGTATTAGAGGAGATTCGACGGTCTCGGTCTTATGGGACGAACGTGGAAGCCGCTATAAATAATGGAAATAAAAAAAATTTAGCAAAATAGCGGTCAAGTGCTTCATAGGCCACAGAAAAAGGAATCCAGAGAAAATGCTTACCTAGTACAGCTTGTAGAGCCCGAATAATCGGTCGTGTCAAAACACAAACAGAAACGCACAGCAAATCCCTATCAAAGGGTTGTATTATACCACAATACTTAAAACGTGCAGTTTCTCGCTATACTGGCAAACGTTCCCCAGGCGAACAAAACTAGAAAAAAGCCCGTTCCGTCGTCCGTCAATTTGCCTTAAATTAAATACTGCGAAACAAGTAGCAATGGGCTGAAAACTTCACGAGTGATTCGATACAAGGAATAATTCTAAGAAAATAAACGCCTTAATTCTCGCTTATTATCATGATAAATGACGGCGGAAGCCACGAATAGTGAGCTAAAATTACATTCTTCTAGAAAGGCTAGGAAATGCTCTAACAGAAATAATAAACCTTCAAAAATCTAAATCGAGAATGAAAAACGCGCGATACGTAGCCCATTCCTATTATTTGGCAAAAACCTTACAAAAAAACTGGTCAGCTGTACCGAACGAGAAACATATTTAAAGCAGAGGTCCAAAAACGATCTCCGCAACATCAACCTAGGGTTCTCAAAAGGTAATAGAATATTCAAACTGAAATTAAATTATGGTTCAATAAGTCAAATGCAACGTATTTGCAGGCTAACTGAATTCTTTAAAAATATAAATCGATTCGCTGGCTGTTTACTATAATATAATGCAAATCAAGCCAAGTTAACTTAATAATAAGGTACATACATCGCTTATCAACTAAAATAGATAATCACAATGGAATCTAAAAGCTAATACGAATATATAGCTAATCTATGCTTAAAATATAGGTAATTTTACATTGAGAAAAGAGGCAATTTCAAGCGAATTATTAAATCCAGAATTAATAAACCGATGAGTGCAAAATACAGCATAGGCTTTTCCCTAAATGCGGCATATAAATGAAATTTTAAAATTGGCAAAATCGAACTGTTACAATAGTAACATTAAAGATATTATGCCAAAGTAGTATTACGTTAAATCTGTTTAAACTCAATTTTTATTACTTAATTAATAGAAAATCATACGCTCATAAAAAAATTTAAGCCATACCTTACAGAAAAACATCATGCTTTTTCATACCTCCCAAGTGTAAGTTAACTGTTTTACCTCAATTTGTGTTGCTAAATTAGCAGAAAATCATATATTTATAAAAGTTTGAAGTAATTTTTTACAAAAAAAATCAGGCCTTTCTTCACACCTTTCAAGTGTACATTAAAATATTTTCCTCAATTTATAGTAATATTAAATACGAAATTGTGCGATATTAATAATTTGTTACGTTAATTAAATCGAGTATTGTAAAAAAGATCTTGCTGTTTTTTATAACTTTCAAGTATAAATTATAAAATATTTTTCTCACTTTATAGTAACATTAAAGACATAATATTGCGGAAATAGTAATATGTTAATTGTGTTACCTCAATTTTTGCTACTAAATCAAAAGAAATCATATTTCCATAAAAAGTTTGAAACAAGGCTGTATTTGGGAATAGCAATATATTAAACTTAAAGCCATGTATTTAAAAAAATTGTATTAAATGATTTAAGTGTGAATTAGAATATTTTTTCAAGCTTGAGTAATGCTAAAGAGAATATGTAACATGAGTATAATCTATTAAGCCATTAGTTAATAAGAAATCATACTTTCATAAAATTTTGACATCATATTAGGAAAGAATCATGTTTTTTATACCTAACCATATTTCAAGTATAAATTGAAATATTCTCCTCAAACTTTAGTCACATTAAAGACAGAATATGGGAATAACAATATGTTAATTTAGTTACCTTAACTACATTTTGGTTTTTAAATCAATAGATTATATTTTACCAAAACTTTAAAGCTATGTATTAAAAAAAGTTTATATTAAAATATTTTAAGTGTATATTAAATTATTTTCTTTAAACTTGAGTAACATTAAAGATACCCTATATCAAATTAATGCATTTTAACAACTATTTTCTAAATAGGGCGAAATATATAAGAGTTGCAACTTGCATTTGCTGCGCGTGGTATGTATGCAAATTTATAAGGCTAATATAGGTTTTTCCTTGTTTCAGATATGTCACCGAAGAACTAACATTGTGAAACCAGCACGTCATTCCACTGAAATCTAACATCTCTGGGTGGGAATATCTGCGCAAATAAGTCAAAAAGTAATTATTTCGTAGCATATTGGAGGATAATTTGACACACCCCGCAAGACATTAACCCATTTAAAAAATCTGATATTATGAAGCCCAGAAAAGAATTTCGACGGAAATAACTTAATAAAATGCGAGGCGACGACGATAAAATAAATTATTGAGCTGAGAATCGAATGAGTTTGGGAGGGCTGAAAACGAAGATAAAATGGAAAAAGACTCAGGTACGCTTTATTATGTTTTAATAGGAGCTAAGCGGATTTATTTTTTTCCTGCCTTTTTATAAACGTTTCAGTAGATTTTATCGATAGTAGATTGCCGAGTTTAAGTGGAAGCGATTACAGTTTTGACAAATACTCGGAAGTGATAGTAATGGGAAAAAATTTCGCGTTTGCGTGAGTTGATTTTTAGAATTATTTAAAATTAGGTTTTTTTTTTAAATCGTGCTATTGAAATGGCGGACGAAGTGAAATCAATAAATGGGAAAGCATATATTATTCAAGATTTAAAAGGGCCAGTTTTACTCAGTAAATACTTAGTAACTGTAAACTTTCAAAATTGATAAATTTTAAATCTATAATTATTGTGGCAATCTTGGATATTGATCAAGCATTGCTGTGATTATGCTGTTTTATTGGTTATAAAGCTGTATTTTATTTAGGCATCTGTATGTTAATGAATTTCATTAAAGTACAGTTGGTAAATGTCGAATAAATCAATTATTAACGTAAATGAGTAGAAAAGCATATCATAAAAGATGGATTATGCCATTTTTATGTCTTTAACTAAATTCAAAAAAATTTGAATAGATGAATAGGCAATACATGGTCCAAATACAGGCTACCTAAAAATACTATATGAGATAGTAAAGTAAAATAAAATACTAAAGATGAAAGATAAAAGCAAAATATTAATGTTAAAACCAAAACCTAAAAGTATTGTTAAATACTTCTATCTGCAATGAGGGGCTGGAAAACAGAGAGAGAAACAATAATTGATCTTACAGGTCGCAGTGGTGGACAGGCCGTTCTGAAAGCCTCCCGAATAAGTCTAATCTAATTTAACTTAGTAGAAACTAAATGTTGCTTAATGCCTAAAAGTGTTATAATAAGATTTCCAGTAAAAGCAGAAATGCTCTCAAATTTCCTTTCACGATTGATGGTGATTGCCCATTGAATCGAGTTGACAGGATCAAAGATCTGGGTATGCTATTTGACAGTGCGCTGAGCTTTATTTTCTATATAAGGGAAATTGTACTTAAATCCTTGAGTTCTGCTTAAATCTGCTAGGCTTTTCTATACAAGCTTGGTCAGATCACTTTTGGAAAATGCTTCCTCGGTTGGGCACCCTTTTACCAATTTTTATTTCAAGGATTGAAATAAATGACTAAAATTCCATATAGGTGGACAGATGGAGCCATAAAAATGTAATAAAAGGTCAGGTAATAAAACCCTCGGTAATTTTTATTATTAGTGGAGCGGGCATTCCTTTGGAATGCCGAATATCATACGAGCAGCTTTAAAAAAATATATATTATATTTTACTTGAAAATTATCATTAGTTTCCAAGTATGAATCTAAGGGGGGGGGGATCTAATAAAATGAGGAAAAATCCAAATAGGAAAGACACTTGCAAACGAACAGCCTTTGAGAATAATTATGTAGATATAGTTTGGGTTCAGTTATTCATTTATTTATTTATTTATTTACAAAAACTGCCCTACAGGTAAAAAACCCATTTACAAAGCAGTGAAGCAAAAAAAAATAACAAAAAAGAAAATAACATAAGTAGTACAAATAATTTACATTAACAAAAAAACATACATTCAAAAATTAAAGAAGCCAAATAAACCAAACAAGCAAAACAAAAAAAATCACAATTTACCTCTAAAGCTCTGCAGACTGTCATAAAATAAGTCAAGATTATTTGAATTGTTGTACCTATCACACATTGGATGCAGAGGTGCAAACTTTAGAACGTTGGTTCGTGGAGTCCGCGAGTAAAAAGTGTCACCTACGCGAGAGTTTAAACGCGGTACCTTAAAATTAAGCTTATGTAGTAGCGAAGAGCAGTCTATGTTATTGTTGGTCAGCTTATACAAAAATAGCAATTGAAAATTATCTCGTCGCTTTCTTAATTCAGTAAAATTAAATCTATTTAAAAGCTCGTCATGGGCACAACCTTGAAGAGGATAAACACCATCTTGTTTGAAACTTACATATTTCAAAAATTTTCTTTGAACACCCTCTATATCAGAAATGTGTCCGTTATAACCGGGCGACCAGACAACGGCAGCGTACTCGAGCTTAGATCGAATAAAACTATGATATAACATTTTTGCGGCATCGATTTGGCTAAACTCTATGGTAGAGCGCACTATAAAACCAAGCATTTTGGACGATTCCGTTATTATAGAGTTGTAATGTGCAGTAAACGATAACCTACTATCAAACAAAACTCCCAGATCTTTGAAAGTGTCATACCGTGCAATATATTGGTTGTTTAGACTATAGTCAAAATAAATAGGTTGAACTTTCTTAGTGTAGGATACAACATTGCACTTTTTAATATTAATTTGAAGATTATTATTCTTACACCAGATACCAATTCGCTCTAGATTTGTTTGCATACTTAAGCAATCTCCCATAGACTCAATTTTAGCATATAACTTAACATCATCGGCATATAACAAATAGTTGATGCCTAGAAATTCGCCTATATCATTTATAAAAATGTTAAAGAGGAGGGGACCAAGGACAGAGCCCTGTGGTACCCCGGATGTAGCTGCATAATCTGCACTGAAACTCATTGATTGCCACATACTGACTGCGATTACAGAGATAACATTTAAAAAAGTCTACAAGTGAATCAGAAAATCCTATTCTATAAAGTTTAGATAGTAGTATCGTGTGGTCAAGCCTATCGAAGGCCTTGGAAAAGTCCAAATATATGACGTCAGTTTGACAACCTTCGTCAATTGATTCAGCTATGTATTGAGTTGTTAATACAAGATTTGATGTTCTAGATCTGTCCTTGAAAAATCCGTGTTGTTGTGGTACAATTTTATTTTTAATTTTAGGAAAAATCATATCATGAAGAACAATCTCAAAAATTTTCAGAAAATTACATATTATGGAGACCGGCCTGTAATTCTGAATATCCGATTTGTCGCCTTTTTTAAAAACTGGACACACTTTAGATTTCTTCCAGAGGCTAGGTAGAGTTTGTTGCTTAACACACATGTTAAATAATATTTGAAGAGGTTTTATTAATACAAATCGACAGTCATGTATCAAAAATGCCGGGATCAAGTCTGGTCCAGTGGTCGGCTTGGACTTAAGCTTACGTATAGCTCTTGAGACATCCTGCTCTGTTATAGAGGATATGCTTATAACCTGACAATCTTCAAAAGACAAATTCCTCAGAATCAAATTATTATTCTCCGGAACAAAGTAAGACTGTTCAAAAAAACATGCAAACGAGTTTAAAATATCATCCGGCTTATTTAAAACTTGACCTTCAAAATTCATGGATTCTGGCAAACCAGTCATCGCTCGTTTGCCCTTAACAAAATTCCAGAAACGCCTAGGGTCCTTTTTAATATCAGACTCCATTTTTAAAATGTAACTTGCATAAGATATACGTATATCCGATTTTATTATTGACCTAAGTGCCCTAAATCTGTCTAGCGCCTGTACATCTCCTATTTTCCTATACTTTCTATGACATGTAACTTTTTCTTTAATATTTCTTATAATATTCGATTAAAACCAAGGAGGATACTTCTTTTTATGTGGTACTGAACGATAACGTTCAAATCAAGCATACGATACAATAAATCATAAAATACCCCAGCCGTATCCTGAACGGTCGATAAGTTTTCTAATAATGACCAGTCTTGCCGTAAAAATAAATCATATAAATAATCAAAATCAACTCTACAAAAATTATACATATTATTATAGTTTGTAGCCAAGTCGCGCTTTGAATTATTAGAGTGCGCTATTTTTAAAAACAACGTCAAAGCTGGGTGGTGACTATCTTCCGGCACAAGCAATTCTACGGCCTTTTCCACCCTAAAATTTTTATTGTTAACGAGAACTAGATCCAATAACCTGTGATTATGATTTCTAATTTTGTTACATTGTGAAAAATTAAAAAATTCCATAAAATTATTTAACAATAAGAGACAATTATTTTGAATATTATTGTCATCCAACATAAGCGCATAATTCGGTAGATTAAAATCGCCCAAAATGCATATACTTTTTCCCAAAATATATTCCAAGGACACAAAAAAATCGAACAAACTTTCAAGATCATTAAAAGATATCGGAGGAGGTATATACAAAACAAAGACATAAATTGTTGAATGCTCACCAACAATTTTGACACCTAACAAGTCAATGTGTGGAAAAATGTCCTTAGTGTTGTCGAGATTTAGAACTGTACAAGTAAATTTATTATTAACAGCCAATAAAACGCCACCACCCCTAGCTTTACCCAGTTCAGTATAATTTCTATCTGCACGAAAAACATTAAAATTATCTGGAAACAATTCGTTGTTGTACACAAATGGATCAAGCCACGTTTCAGTCAAGGCTATCAGATCATAATCGCAAATCGATACGTTTTGAAATATTTCATGTGTTTTGCTACGAAGTCCCCGCGTATTTTGGTAGTACACCAATAACGAGCCTTTCCCCTGACCACAAACTATTTTAGCAAGAGTACCATTATTATCAGCCGAAGTACTGAAATTCAACAAGCGTGCCGGCGGGGATGGAGTAGGAGGAGAGATAGATGGTAGTTGCTATTGGTTCAGGATATTCGATCTAAGCCGAGCGCAAGCCGATTTATAAGCGAAACATTTATCAATTTCCCAAGCAGCATGGTCCGATTTTACATTGTTGTCGCGGTCATCACGATCTATTCTAGAACAGTTAGGGCATTTCTTGAGCCATGCACTCTTGCAAAGTATGACCCCCACTGCATCTCGGACAAGAAACAGTTTTTCACAATTTTTGGAAGAATGGTTAAATTCATTACAGTTATAACACCTACTTACTTGGACTCCATCGTAAACAGTACACGCATCATAGCCTACAAATACATTGCCGATTTTCATTATGCGATCATAAGTACGCCGATCCAACTGTAAAGTAGCCTGAAAAATATTAGCATTTTTCTTTGTTTTACTTATTTTTACAATATCACAAGTGGAATCGTTATAAAAAATATCATCGTTAAATTTTCTAATGATAGACAGTAGATCTTCTTCATTATAGATATCCGTGAAGCCCACTATACGTACTCTTGGGTTAATTCCTCGAAGCTCCTTGATCTCGTATGAGTCAGCCAGTTTTTGCTCTGCAAGCTGTTTAAACCGAACAATTTCTGCATGATTCTTGCAGCCAATCAGAAGTCCGCCATTATTTACCGCCTTGACCTTGGTGATCTTTAATTGAGTTTCCGTAGGATCGATATTTTCAGCAATATCTTGTTTTGTCTGGGTATTCGTTTGTGCCTGATTTTTTGGCTTTATTAAAACTGCCGGCTGGGTATTGTTTCTAGCCACCTTGGAATAGCTAACAGTTATTTCCGGCACCGTTTTTTGCTGAGTTAGACCGCATTTGTCCAAAACTGCCTGGACCAGATCATTTTTCAAACCCTCAAAGGAGGTGGTAAGCGTAGAAAGTGCATTTTGGATTTGGTCGTGCACCATTTTTATTATCGCATCCTTGTCTAAAGAGATGCACCTCGTGAGACAATCAGTGCACTTCCAGGATAAACCTTCAATGTCCGAAAGCAAGCTGGCAACATCGGTGGTCTTATGAATACATGTAGTATGCGAGGCATTCTTGCATTCACTGCAAAACACTTTTTTGCGCGTGTTTATAGATTCATTGCAAAATACACAGATAGTCATTTTATATCCGTTCTTTCAAATCTTGAGCAAACGGCAAATAATACGGATTCAAAAATATCACCAAAAAATAGGAAACACTCCAACTGATATAATCATACCAAATGCACCAAATAAAATTAACTTTAACCAGATGAAATGAACAATTTTCGGGAGCGACACATTACGAGCACTGTATACTCTGTATATTGCACGTATCATCAGCATATAATATATTTACAAGTGCCTTATTTCATTCGCCAACCTACACATGATTTCATTCGCCAACCTACACATGATGGTTGATGCAGCTTGTGATGCCGCGGATGCTGACAAAACCTTCAATGCATTATCTCCGCGGAAAAAGCGAGCCAGTATTTATTTCACCGGTTCTGAGAAATAGAGTATTGTGAATAAATTTAAATCATGTGAGTGAAGCAACCCAGGTTATACTAACGCAAAAATAGTGAAATTTGCAACAGAGGCGGCACGTGTTGAAGTAGCTAGTGTTTACAACATAATTAAAAATACAAAACTACTTGTTTGCTCAAGCCGCCCAAACTATATAATAGAAAAGAACCATTTTGTACCAAATTAGATTGACGCGGAAACAAAGAAAGTAGTTCGGAATGTGATGCACTAATTTTTCATTAGAAACGAACCACCAACCGTGCACACATTTTATCAACCTTTGAGAAATAGAAGATTTGCCTAACTTCAAAAAACTCTTAAAATTATATTAAAGGAATTGGGGCTTCGTTACCCAAAAACTAACCGCAATGGTATGTTGAAAGAGAAGAAGAAAATTATAAGCTGAAGGCGGAAGTATCTACTATATATTTGAATAGTTCGGCAAAAGGGTAGAAAGATTTATTATCTAGATGAGATGAGTTAATGCATGGAAGCCCTTGTGAATGGCAAATCCACAGGACTAAAAAAATGTTTCAGGAAAAGGGCACCGCCTCGTAGTTTGGGATTTGTAAAACAAGACCTACTTCTTTTCCAATCGAAAAAGACCGACGACTGCCATGAAGATGTGAATTTCCAAGTATTTGAACAGTGGTTCAAAAATATTTTGCATGACCTGGAAAACCTCTGCGTTATAGTTCTAGACATTGCATCCTGACAAAAGCCAACATCTTCCATGAAAGAAACTGATGTTCAGTCCTGGCCAAATGTAAAAGGTATTTTGTACGAAGAAGATATGTTAAAAGCAGAACTTATATCGTTAGCTAAATAATGTAGGCAAAAGAGCCAACATATGTGGTGGATGATATGTTAAAACTCTCAAGCAGGACAGTCCAAAGATTTCTACCCTACCACTGTGAATTGACTCCCACAGAGGTCATCTGAGCACAAAGTAAATGCAAAATGGGCAGAAAAAATACGACATTTAAATTGTTAGATATTGTCTCTTTTTCACAAAGCCGTTGAAAATGTTGGTCCAGGAAATTGGATCAATGTAGAAAGGGACATTTGGATGATACATGCCATGATATAAATTTAAATGGTGCTGCTGATGTTAAGTAGATTAGACTAGATGATTGAAGTTGGCGACTGGTCCTTCGCCACTGCAACGTGATCAGATTTATTATAGCGGCTCCAAACTGTACTTAGACTTAAAAGGCGTGACAATGGCTCCATCATATACCTCCATCAGCTGCTGAGTTGTAGCTTGTCGTCCTCCAGCCTCTCCCTGAGCCTGTGCAGCGTTTCACAGTTGTACCATACATGTTCAGCGGTCTCCTCCACCTTCTTCTCCTAACAGAGCCTCTAGAGACTATCTATCCTCTGTTAATCCCAGTATTGTCAGGTGCTTGTTGCTTGTTTAACTTGCAGTGTTCTGTAAGTAAACCTACTATTACTCGTACCACGTTGAGATTATAGCTTAGGTCTGCAGTGAATTTGGGCTTATATGTTTTTATGAACCTTTGTCCTGATGTTCGGAACCACCAGCTGTGCTGTCTTCTAATCCAGTTCTTGACTATTGATCTTAAAACACCTCTTGCAATTCCACAAAAGGGGTCCAGGCCGATCATGTTTCGGCTGGCTTCTTCATTTCCTTGGTGGCCTCCATGGCCTGGTAACCGGGCTAGGGTTAGTTTTTTGGCCAGCCCAATCGTTTGTAGGGCATTTATATAGTCTCTAACCACTCTTGAATTGACTGTATGGGAGCTTATTGCCTTCAGTACCGCTTGACTCTTCGATAAATTACTACGTTTTTGCTCTTAGTATTCCTTTCTTGGATATGCATGACACAGCGTTGTATGACTGCAACTTCTTCCTGAAACACTGTAGCAAACTTATGACTATTTTCACTCTTGGCTTGCCTCCATAGATGCTGGCTGCTGAGCCTTGACGGTCATCGAGCCGTCAGTATACCAGACTTTCGTTCCAATCTTTTCTGTCTGTAACTTTCACCAAGAAGTATCTCTTAAAATAGTATTGAGGAGTCATTTTATTTGATGGCATGGCATATAGTGACTTGACCTCTTGATCTTCCTCTATTATCCAGCTCAGGGCCTTTTCATGTCTTTCTACGTACCCTTGGTCTAGCTTGAGCGTGTATTGGGCCCCCTTTATTTCTGCTTCTATGATTGGCGGTAAATTCAGCAGAACCTCCATTGCTGGTGTTGGAGGGGTTCTCATGGCTCCCGTAATGCACATACATGCTAGCCTTTGGGCTCCCTATAGTTGCTTAATTGCTGTGTGATCTGTCTTCCCCAGGCAATTGAATGTTATGCAATATTGCACTGTTATAATGTAATAAGCAACTACAATTCGCAAATTAGTTTTTTATTATTTTAGTCCTAGTATTTTGGTTTAATTTGTATTTTGGGAAGAAATAAGTAAATAAACAAATAAATAATAACTCAAACCTAAAAGCTACGAGTCAATAAAACAAAAAATTCTAAAAAGGTTGTTCTTAAAAAATAACTGCCTCACCACGATCAAAAACAAGGTCGAAATCCGCTCGTTTATGATTTTGGGCCCGTCTCAAATTTTACTACTATACCTGTTCTCTTCCCGACAATATGGATTTAATTCATTGTTTCCCAAAGTCTCTAGGTAGAGAATACATTGGATAACAAAACAATAAGATTTTTGTTTCGGCTCAAAGCTTATGCTGTTTAAGCGGGATTGAACTTATTGTTGTTATAGGATCTTCTTTCAATTTTCCTTTAAGTTTTAAATATTGTGTTCTGTTTTTCTGCTTTATATTTTATACAATATTGTACCAGCTCTATAATTTTATAATTTTAGCGATACTTTCAAGCCCCATTTGATTGTTATGGTTTATATCTTGTATTTATTGGGCGTTTGCCCGCGAATAAATAAATACATAAATTAGTTTGGATTTGATGATTGCTAATGATTTTTGTACCAGATTGTTATTTAAAGACGTTAAACATAAAAAAATACTAATTTATTTACGGGTTCCAAGGTAATTCGATAGTATGTAGGAAGTGCGCTAAATTCCTGAAGTATGATGGTAATTGACCTTGCAATGGTTGTATTATTAGCATCATCAGGAGATGCTCTAGCATTATTAGGAAAATACACGTCGAATTTAAAAACTGTGTTTCGGTTTCGTGGACAAAACTCTTTTGAAGGATATTTTATCTAGTCTGTCCTCTCTGTCTTCATATTATGTAAATTATTTTTTTTTCTATTTCTAGGTATGGATAAATATTGCTCATCAAAAAATAGATAATATTCTAATACAATTAACTACATTCATAGTTGTTGCTTAACGATTAAGCCTCCTTATATTTCTAATGATTTTCAGGTCACTTCTGCTATGAGCCCTACCCAGCGGTGACAAAATCAAATCCCACAAACACGAATTCTTTACGAAGAGATAAGTCTTCGAAAGCTTCTCAGAAGTCCCCTGAAGCTTCGTGTAATTGCCTAGGAAAGAGGACCAAGAGAAAAGGAAGAGCATTTCTAGCAGGTCTAGCCACAAATCTGGGCATATGCATTCTGCTGTTTGGATATACTCTTATAGGATCGGTTATCTTTTTATCTATAGAAGGTATGTATTACGGTGAAAGGTAGCTATATATTTCTTATATGCAATTTGATACATTTCTATTTTTTATATGACGTTTAAATGCAACACAAGTAAAATGCTTGCCGGTTTGTTATTTGTGAATAATTTACAAATCGTAGGAAAGTCAGTGATTGCCGTACATTTGGCTAGTACCAAATATATTTTTTATATTTTGGATCAGAATGGAAGGATTAAGTAGATAATAGCATTGTTCATTTCAATAAGTCGCAATTGCTGCATTAAAAAAAGAAACGAGTAGAAATTATTAAACAAGCCTATCCTCTATAAATGCAATAATTTTTACAAACTTTTAAAACTGGGCCACGCTTTTTCTTTCTTCTAATTAGCGCAAACCTTCATCTCGGCTTAGAAGAGACTGAAGGTGAATAATATCAAATAAGAAAAAAATAAAATTAAGTAAATTTGCAAGTAGAGATGCGTAAGCTAGAACGAGTCGTCCTCAAAGCGTGCAAATGGGTCCTAGCTCTAATGCCGGAGAGTAAGGGTGGGTTAGATTTTTAAGGCGCCACGGGCTGGTAGACGGCACAAGCAAGAAATACCCCAAATCTGAAATATAGCACTCGTTTTAGCCTAAGCTTCGCAACTACCAAAAGAGAATTACTTAAATAAATTCGAAATTAATTTGTTTAAGTTGATTTAAATTTAATTAATACGAGCAAATAAAAAAAATAAAATAATAACCGAGAATTAATTTAATAATTAAAGACTTAATTTAATTATGAAAGGCAAATAAGTAGGCCAGTATTAAGAATTAAAAACTGAGCAGCAAAAGAAAACTAATGATTAACAGCAAAGCCAATATTAAACTGTAGTGTCTATAGCAAGTCAATAAAGCCGAAACATTTCAAAAATAGAGCGCAAAAAACAATTATTAATTGAATTATCTCACTCAATTAAAAGCCGATATCATTATGTATCATGGATAGAACAAAAACTTCCAATAATAATTAAGTTCCTTGGTTCACTCGAACGTGATCACCTTGTGGTGACAAACGAGATTCAAAGAGAAATATTACGCGATATAACCGGTGTCAGAAACAAACTGAACTAATTAAAAATATAAATTCTTACTTTAGAAAATCAAAGTTCAAGTACCATAAATAAAAGACCTTATTCGATTATTATTTAGGCGCGTAAACCATGACCTGACGTCACAGTACCGCTCTACAAACTAATTATGTTTATAATAATTAAAATTAAGTACGCCAATAATAAGTGATACATTGGGCAGTTGACTAAAATTAAATCAGTAGATTGGGCACTCTACTAAAGCCGGGAACACACTTTCGACACGCCACGCCACTCTGCGAGCTAGCACGTTCCGTGGCGTGCCGTAAAATTTTTGGTTTAGAAACACACTATAGGCAAGCAGTCGCTGCGACGTACACCCCACGTCAGTTGATTACGTTTATTTCCCAATTTAATTTTTTGGGAAGAGGAATTGGAAGAAGTTGCGGTCTCTATCTATATATTAGAAAATAAGGCAAGTCATAGAGCATCCTGGGTACACGAAATTAACCAAAGAAGAGAAGAATTGGGCTAATTTCATAGGTTGGTATAATTATTAATTCATATTATGGATGTATTCTTATCGGATCCATACATGGAACTACATGTAAAGACTATGTACTAACATGTACTACAAAGCATGTACTCTATATTTATTCAAACGACCTAATATTTCCAATTTCTAAGCCAAACTTTCGTAAGAAAAAGTTTTGTCGACGAAATCATTATTCTTATCTTCACACAATTCAATAAATAATTCATTTAGTTACCAGAAATGTTTAATTCCCGTCCAGTTTCCTCCCAGGACGTCTGTCTCATATGCTTATCCCTGTAACCTCAGCATTTGACGTTGTATAAACAAATATTCATGCTCTCGCACCTTTTCAATAAGTAAGTCATCCATTTTAGGATTAAGATCGCATTAAAAATTACTGAACAAATTAACCGAATTCGCTTTTTGGCGCCTCAGTGCTCACCACGCGTGGCAACAAAAGTGTGGATTTCCACATGCTGCAGCATGCATGGAGTGTGACGTCAGCGTGGCGTGGAGTGATTTCCGTGCCGTGCGGTGTGTGTGTTTCCAGCCCATATAAAAGCATTGTTTTAGAAGCTCCGCACTTTTTGCATAGCACGCCACGGTACACGCTAGCTCGCAGAGTGGCGTGGCGTGTCGAAAGTGTGTTCCCGGCTTTAGAGACTAGAGAACTAGGCCAGGAACCGGGCAACACAACGCCAAATCTGCCGAAAGGAAGCTAGAGTTCCCTAATAAAGGTACCTGAACAAATCGATATTCGGAAAAAATATTTCGCGTTACTCGTCGCAAATTTCGTGAAATTATACCCGATTATTTTAATAAACTTCGAGCCTGTTTCGGCCAGTTAAAAATGTTAAAAGTATCGACTGACAAGAATAAAGCAAGGTGAATCTAGATGTTGATTTACAAGAATAAAATAAGTTAAATTTTAAGTGTCAACTTATTAATTAGAGCAAAGAAAATTATCATAATTAGCAAAAAGAAAGTAATAGTTAAAAATATAAAGGAGAGAAAAGGGTAGTAACAAACACTAATAATAAAGATAAGATAGCTCATATTCAGTTGATGGCTCCTCGGCAGTTTTCCAGGTGGAAAGGGAAAACAATAAACTTCCTCCGACGAAGAAGGACTCTAACGGTGTCCTGAACGATTCACAATCTAGAGACCAGACTGGCGTGGCCTAATGACTGAGCTTTAAGGGCTAGTAAACGAAACTCTGTCGGGTAAAATGACTGAGCTTTAAGGGCTAGTAAACGAAACTCTGTCGGGTAAAGTACCCGACGCGACGGTCGAAGTGTACCCCTACGGTGGAAGTGTACCCCTACGGTAGAACCCTGTAAAGGGTTGCTATACGACTAGCTCGTTGGAATGCACAGGTAGATCCTGGACGGACCAAGGCTTCTACTTAAGGCAGCATCAAATCCCAGTTATGGGGCGAGTTCTAGGCACTAATGAACAAAACTAACCAACGTAAGCAAAATAAGGCCTGAGACTCTATAAATTAGTTGGTCAGAACAATCCCATGAGGTAAAGCAAAAAAAAAAACTTCCAACACGACAACTGCCTTAAACGGCAAGCCAACGTAGAGTGATTTCCTTCAAAAACTCTCCGGAAGCAGATGCTTCCTTCCAATATTCCCAATAATTTATCTAGAGCGATTGCGAAAGAAAAACGCAGAACTTTGATGTGCCAAAGCCCATCTTAAATAATTGCTCGACCCAGCCAAAAGGAAATAACCATTCGACCCACCATTCATCAGGGAAACATACAAAGGTAAATCGCAATTTCCGCGACGTCAACACCAAAGAAAATAGTCCTTAAACGGCACGCACATTCAGGAGTTGGTGCCACAAACCGTTACAGAAAACTACTCTAAAGACAACCCAGACGAGTTTGTCAAGAATAACCCCATGATATATATACTCTCGGACACGCCGATTTCTAATTGACGAGGAACTATTTTTCAGTTTTTCATCCCCATAGTTTTAACCCCCTAGCTGAAAGAAGAACAACCCCCGAATTTTGAATAGGGGAGAGGGGTTGTGACATACCTCTTTAAAGGTGTCATCGAGTTACTTATGACCCTATAATTTAACGTCATTATTTTCATCCTATCTACAGGGTGAGTGATTCAATGGAAATTTTTCAACCTGCCTCTCTCAGGCGTAACGTTTAAAATCACACAAGAAATAAAAATGAAATAATCTCATCGGCAGGAATTTTCGTTGGCATAGTATCCTCCTATTGACATAATAACTAGAAGGGCAAAAGGCGTAAAAAACGAAGTCTAAGTTGTATACAGACCTTCAAATCCCTAACAAATTTGATAAGCTGCCATTTCGTTGTGGATGAAAATAATGACGTCGAATTATAGGCTCATAAAGAACTCGATGACACCTTTAAAAACAGGTATGGCACGACCATATTCGTGCCATACCTGTTGCCATTCGGGGGTTGGTCTGCTTCCAGCTGGAGGGTTGAAATTACGGGGATGAAAAAAACTGAAGAATAGTTCCTCCTAAAATTAGAAATAGACTCGTCCGAGAGTCCTTCCATTTTCTCCACAAAAACATAAAAAACGAAATTAAATTGTATCCAGACATTCAAATCCTTAACAACTTTTGACAGGCTGTCATTTCGTTGTTAATGAAAATAATGATGTCAAATTATAGGGTCATAAAGAACTCGGTAACACCTTTAAAAAGAGGTATCGCACGACCCCTCTCCCCTATTCAAATTTCGGGGGTTGTTCTTCCCCCAGCTAGGGGGTGAATTTTACGGGGATGAAAAAGCTGAAAAATAGTTCCCCCTTAAATCAAAAATCGACGGGTTCGAGCGTTTTTCCATATTTTGATCTTAAAGCCGAAAAATAGAGGTGGAAAGTTTCCATTGGCCCACCCTGTATATTTTATACAATCTATTTCGTTTATAAGTTGAGTGTTGATTCAATTTTTAAATTTCTGTTTATTATCTTAAATTTATTCGGAATCATCCTTTTTATTTCTGTAGGATAACAATTTGTCGATATTTTTAGACATCAGTTTCGGTAAAAACAAGCTGAGACTAAAATAAATATACGGAGCCAAGGTAGTAAAAAAATAATAAAGTAAAGAAATATAAACAACAAACAGTAAAAAATATATTAATTTAAAAAAAAATTAAAAGCGTGCGTCCAATTTAGATTATTGCCGACCGACGCGTCGAAACAGCACAATTTATAAATAAGTTTAAAAAGAAAATGACAAATACTTACTTGAAATGTACCGCAAAAATGTGTTTGCTTCACAATATATCGCATTTACGACAGCGATTTGACGAGCGAATGGCAAAAAGCTTCCCGACGGACGTAAGGGCACGTCGAAACTAACCATCCGGCGGAAAGTCGCAGAAAACAAACATAGATAAGCACACTGCCATTTTTTTTTTGGGGAAAATTTTGCTTCTTACCATCCCTTATAGTGATTTATTTATGTATTTATTAATCAACGGGCAAAGCCCAATTTACATAGAAATATTAGGTACAAAAATGAATGGTGATAATTAAGTTAAATATAAAAATAGATTTTGAGGTAATAACGCTATAATTCAATAAGGTAATTATCAGGCGACAAGAAATTGCTAAACCGTAGATTCATATTGCTTTTATGTAAATCTGTGTCGTCTTAATAAATTAGAGAACCTATGCCTAGGAAGGGAAAACTCCACAACGGTCTGGACTTGATATTGGTGAATGTAAACCATAATTTGTTCTGTGAAAAGGCACATGAAAATTAGCATGGGATGGTGTGTATCTTGCTGGCACGTGTAGACCCACCCTTGCAAGAAAATAGGGGCAGTCCAAATTGTAGTTCAACAAATCATAGAGAACCTTAATATCTTTCTTAGCTCTTCGTTCCTCCAAAGTATCAATTCTAAGTATGTCCTCTGGTAAGGAGTATGTTAAGTTGGGATCAAAGTTAAATTTGTATCTGACATAATATGTCATAATATGTCAGATACAAATTTAACTTTGACCCCAACTTATCATACTGCCTACTAGAGGACATACTTAGAATTGATACTATGGAAGAACGAAGAGCTAAGAAAGATATTAAAGTTCTCTATGATTTGTTGAACTCCAATTTGGACTGCCCCTATCTTCTTGCAAGGGTGGGTCTACACGTGCCAGCAAGATACACACGATCCCATGCTAATTTTCATGTGCATTTTCACAGAACAAATTATTTATTTATTTATTAATATACGGGATCAACCCCATTACAAAAAAATAATAATACAATACAATATTTTAAACCCAACCACCATAATAAACTATATTTAATAATAACAGAATTAACTCAATTACTATATATCACCATAAAATATTTTATTCATACTAATTAGACTATAAAAGGAAAAATAAAAACATAAACTAAGTAAAAACAAATCAAATAATTTCCCTAATTTGATGCCTAAACTGAGATAAGGTAATGCCCAAAATTTCAACACTGCTAGAATTTAAGAATCTCAAAGTCCTCACAATGGGAGAGTGAGCTGCATAGTTAGTGCTATGAAAAGGCAGAGAAAATAAGCGATTTTGTCTTAGGTTTCTAAGTGGAACATTAAAGAAAATCATGCTCAGAAGTTCGGGACAAATTACATAACCATTAATCAGCTTGAATACAAAAATGAGATCAGATTGTAAGCGTCGTTGTTTTAAAGTTTTTAGGTCTAGCATCACTAAAGCATCATCATATATATTATTATCAGGAATTCTCATATTTAGTTTAAACAAACAAAATCTGATAAACTTGTTCTGAACACGCTCCAAGGCTAAGCAGCTATTCATGTAAAATGGTGACCAAATCATTGAACCATAATCAAGCAGTGATACAACAAGTGAAATATAATAGTATATTATTTTATATGGAGGAAAAGTGATACTTTTCATGGCGCGCTCGTGTTTAACAGCCGAACGGAGTGAGGCTGGTAATAGAGAGCAAGCCATGAAAAGTAACTTTTCCTCCACATAAAATATGCTGTTTTTTCTTCAAATGTCGACAAAGATAAGTTGGTTTGCAAGGCGGCTTAGACCGGTATCGGTGAATAGGCACAGGTCGTTGCTATAGTAATGTAACATAAAGCTGTCAGTGGACACTGTCAACAATAATAATTTTTTTAAAATTATGTCTCCGATTGCGTTTTAATTCCGTATTGATAAGCAGTTATTGAGTAAGTTCGATTAAATAAAAACCAATTTGTTCCTAAATTAGTGATTTTTAGAAATGCAGTGCACAAATTGAGTGATAAATACAAATTTTAGTTTAATAATTCTTGAGTTGTTGACGCTTGCTTTGTTGTTTGTTTGTATCTATGTTGCTATGGTAACACTTTTACCTCCGCCGGCGGAAAAGTGAAAAGTAAAGCTCCGGCGGAGGAAAAACGAAACTTCACGGCCGCCTACACAGTCGAGTAATGACGGATTTACTGACGTTTGAAGAAAAACTCCTTTATAGGTCTCCAAGGAGAACTCTTTGCACTTGCGAAGTACAAAGCCAAGAACCCTGGATGACTTCATGATCATATTATTAATGTGTGTATTAAAATTGTTCATCAAACCATATCCCAAGGTTCTCAACTGTGCTGCAGTATTGAATATCATGGCCATGAACAGCATAAGCTGACTCAATCCTCTTCTTTCCCTTGCAGAAACTTAAAAGATTACACTTGTTAATATTTAAAAATAAATTGTTATTAATACACCACTCATTTAATTTATTTAAGTCTTGCTGCATCCTAGCCTGGTCTAGAGTGGATGAAATTTGTCTATAAAATTTCACATCATCAGCAAACTTCAAAAAGTTACTATTTTCAAAACAGGTGGCAATATCATTTACAAACATATTAAATAGCAATGGAGAACAGTGGCCACCCTGTGGAACCCCAGAGCAGACACCAATATTACCCGACCTTGCATTACGTATGCGAACCTGCTGGGTCCTTCCAGATAAGAAATCAGCAAACTATGCCACTAATCTCTCAGAGAATCCAAACATTGCCAGCTTTCTTAGCAATATGCTGTGATTAACTCTGTCGAAAGCCTTGGAGAAGTCAGTGTAGATGACATCCACCTGACACCCCTTCCCCATGGCACTTATCAAACCCTGCGGAAATATCAGCAAATTTGTCAATGTTGATTTTCCAGACGTGAACCCGTGTTGCTCCCCAACCAATAACTCCTTACAATGAAAATACAGCTGATCATAAATAAGACTATCCAAAAGCTATGGGATTGCAGATTGTATACTCACGCTTCTATAATTATTCTCAATTTCACAATTATTACCAGCTTTAAATATTGGTACCACAAAACTGTGCTTCCAGAGAGTTGGAAAAACTGCTGTATCTAAAGATCTTTTAAATATAATAAAAAGGGGGTTGGAAAGAGTACATATACATTTTGACAAAAAATAATTGGGGACACCATCAGGACCAGAACTTAGCTTGGGCTTTAACTTGAAAATTTTTATCAAACATTAATTCAAGTGACAAATTTATATTCGGAATGGTTGCATTATTTACCCTAGTCTGATCATGAGCATAAAGATTATTCGGGTTATTGTGATCATATACAGTTGAAAAAAATTGAGCAAAACCCTCAGCAATCTCTTCACATCCTAAAAATTCATTACCATTGTAATTCATCAAATTAGGTATTTTATTTATGACTCTGTCATTGTTCAAATTATACCAAAAACTTTTAGGGTCAGTATAAAGCTGCTGATCTAAATTTAAAAGGTGATTCTGATAACAAATATCACTCAGTATTTTACATCTTGCCCTAAGATTAGAAAAATTGAAATAGTCAGCCGCTTGATTACTGCTCCTATAACTCTTATGAGCTCCTTTCTTTAACATAACCAATGATCTCAATTCAGCCGAAAACCATGAAGGAAACTGAGATGTCTTATATCTTTTTAAAGGAACAAACAGTGCTATGGCCATTCCCAAAATATGATAAAATTGAGAGACCATGAAATCGATATCATTTGAGACCAATAAAGCATCCCAGTTTATTGCACCCAGATAATTATTAATACCATAATAATCAGCCATTTTAAAATCATAATAAAAATCATTTTATGCTATCTCTGCCTGCACTAGGAGGAACTATTGAAAAATAATATGCTTTATGATGTAACGATTCATTAAAAAGATAATCAGCCTCTTTAACTAAAAGATCAGATTTATTAGAGAAGATCAGATCTAAAAAGACTAGCCTATTATTAGGAACTGTTATTTGTTGATAAAAATCAGGTAGCAGTAACATTGACCTTAAATCAGCACTACTGAATTCAAAGGGCATGAAACAACTACCCTTGAGTCAACATTCCTCCAGCTGGCTTCGGGTACATTAAAATCACCAAAGATGTAAAAATCACAGCCCGAATACTCCTGCCTGAGGATGTCAACTGAGTGGCAGTGCCCCTCGTACAAACTTACCTCTGAATTTGGTGGAATATATACCCCACCAAGAACAAAGTTACTATCACCTAATTTACACAGTAAAAATAGTTGTTCAACTGAATTATATGCTAACTTAAGCTTTCTAACACTGACAAAGTCTCTTACGTAAATTAAAATTCCTCCTCCACGACCCTTGTTACTGGTAATGCTAGACCGGTCACATCGAAACAGATTGAATGACTTCACTCCCAACTCGGCATCAGAATACTCCTCCGAGAGCCAACTTTCTACAAAAACCAAAACATCATATTCCGAACACAAAATTGCCTTGCGAAGATCATTAATCCTAGTTCTTATTCCGCCAACATTATAACAAAAAACTTATAATGGGGTCAGTTTCTGTTTTTTGCACCTGCACCATTTCCAGCTCCAGAATCAGCAATATAGGGCACATTATTTCTAAATTTCAGACCAATGTTCATCTCACCTGCCTCTTTCCTCCCGTTCAATTCAGTTACAACATTTTTAATACATTCTCTCTGCTTGGGGGTTAAATCATTTTTAATTTTATAAGTATGACCATTAGTCACCCTATTACCTGCTAAAAGTACTTCCTTGGCAGTTTTACAATCTGTAAAAACCACCTTAAGTGGTCTAGTAACATTTTCTCTCTTCTTACCCAAACGAATAACTTTGAGCATCTTCTGAGAGGCAGGTTCCTTATTTAACACCTCCAAAAAATCATTCATCTTTTGCTGGTGATCCTGAATTCTTTCCAAGTTGGATTCAGGTATATTGTAGACTATAATGTTGTTGGCTCTCAGGTTTCTCTCATTGACCTCAGTAAGAATGAAATCCATGCCTTTATGATGTATTGGGCTGATGCTCCGTGATAGAAGTTTTCATAGAGGCAATTTCTGATTTCAGCTCATCGAAAGAACTCTGGAAGGATGTTTTTATACTTTTCACATCTAAACAGAGGATTTTTATGCTCTCCATGAGAACTGTAACATTCTTGGTCTCAGCTTTTACAACTTCCAATTGTTGCTCCAATGACGTAACCCGATCCTCAACTTCAAACAAATTATTTAGTTTAGGGGCACATACTTTACATATATATGGTATAGAGCGGCTCACAGCAGCAATAGCACGAACTTCACTAGAACCTATGTTAGCGCACTTTTTACACCTTATAACATCGCACCAGTCGCACGGAAAACCAAACACATCTCCAGGGTTTGGATCCTTAAAAGTGCAAGGTACTGAACAGTCAGAACATTGTCCAGATATCCTCAATATAAACTAGTAACAACTGGCACTGGAAACAACAAAATAGCTCAGAAAGCCCCAAAAACAATCCTTGTTTACATAGTAGTAAAAATAGCTATAAGCAAGAGCTAATTTCACTCACAGGCACCAAAAACGGTCTCATTAATACATTATGCTCAAAATATAAGCAAAAGTAGAGAGTTTTCCATAAAAAAAAAAGCAATTAAATTCACTTTGGAAAATCAAAACAAACACGCGTTTTTGATATTTGATATTAATATTTTC
>MU182802.1:140181-161665 GCA_016904865.1 Pissodes strobi | reverse complement strand
GTGCCGCACCAAAGCATACCCTAAAGCTGCTGGATTCCATTCAGAAGAGGGCTGTGCGTCTCGTCGGCGATCCGGAGTTCACCTGGAATTTGGATAGTCTGGAACATCGCAGACATGTGGCCGAGATGTCTCTGTTTTACAGATACTTTCAAGGCAGGTGTTCCCAGGATTTGGCCCGCATAATCCCGCCCCTGGCAACTCCTGTCAGACAGTCCCGACAGACGGCAGGAGCGCACCAGTTCGTCGTACAACTAGAAACACCTAGAACATCGCTTTACCAGAACTCCTTTGTCTGGCGCACTGCATCACTGTGGAACTCACTTCCAGGACATCTGTTTCCCACTAATTACGACCTACAAATATTCAAGAACCGTGTCAATCAACATCTTCGCACACACACCGCTCGTCGAGCGCCATAGGATCTCCCTTTAGTGTGTGAGCCACTGCCATAAAAAAAAAACAGATATTTACTATTAAACAAATGCTGGAAAAGACCAGGGAATTTAACCAAGAGCTGTACAACCTCTTTATAGGCTTTAGGCAGGCTTATGGTAGCATTTTGCGAGTAGAACTTTAGAATGCCATGACATAACTATCAATTCCCCAGAAGCTTATACGTCTAACCAGAAAGTGCGTGGAGGGATCTAGTAGCGTGTTTAGAGTTGGAAATGCTCTGTCAACCTCATTTTTGATAAACACCAGACTTAAACAGGGAGATGCTATGTCGCCACTACTGTTTAACATTGCTCTGAAAAAGACAGTGCGAACAGCCCAAATTGATATGCAAATGCTTACCGCAGACGGGCGCAGATTACTACTTGCCCTTGCAAACGACATTGGTATAGTAGGGAGAAGCACCATAAAAGTGAAGGAACAATTCATTAAACTAGAAAAAGAAACTAAAAAAATGGATCTTAATATAAATGAAATAAAAACCAAGTACATGTGTGTCACCAGGCAAGGTCAAGAAGGAAGGGTAAGAGACAGAATTGGTCAAATTGTCACAATATGCAAATTTAACTTTGAAAGAGTTCAGAGCTTTAAATACCTAGGCGGCACGCTAATGCCGATAATGACATACTGGGAGAAATCATGACTAGAATCCTCAGTGGAAATAGATGCATGTACGCGCTAAACAAAGCCTTTCAAAGCAAAAACCTGTCACGAAAATCTAACGTTCTCCTATACAGAATGGTAATTAGACCTATCATCATGTACGAAATTGAAACATGGACACTGACAAAAGCGAGTGAGTATAAATTACTGTATTTTGAACGGAAGATTTTGAGAAGAATCTTTGGACCACTATTCAACCCGCAGACGTAGAGATATCGCATAAGGACTAATCGCGAACTAAATCAACTCTACCAAGACCCGGAGATTGTACGTGAGATAAAATTCCGAAGGTTACGTTGGGCTGAACATGTACAAAGATAGTCAGATGAACGTTTAGTAAAACTAGTGTGGCAAAGCAACCCACAAACAAGAAGGCCCCCCGGAAGACCACGGTTAAGATGGCGCGACAACATCAAAAGCCACCTCGAAGCCATGAGATATGAAAAAGATACCCAACTAATGACGAACCGAGATGAATGGAGGCAATTAGTCCGGTCAGCCAAAACCCACCAAGGGTTGTAGTGCTACCGAGTAAGTATAGTTGATAAACATTTTACTCAAATTCAATGTAAAAGGTCTAGAGTTGTAAAACCATTATTATCATCATCTAACGGAATTAAAATAGAATCTCGTGAAATAGTCGTCAATCCTCTTAAACTAAAGAATTAAATTTCCTCGTGATCTCCCTGATTTTGTAGTTGATGGTGAATTGTTCCTACATAAAGTAGATTGGAAAAAATCAGCAACCTACCATGAAATATGTCTTCAAAAGTTAACTTTGCACAGAATTCTTATACATAGAAGTGTTTTCTTGGCATTGATGTTTGTAAAGGTGAGAAACGTGATGTAAAAGTTTCAGTAGCTCTAGATTCAATTGTGGCTATTTCCCAATTAAAAATGACAAATACGAAAACGTTTCATAATTATCTTAAAAGGTTATTTACTTAAGGCAGGATTCCTAGTTCAGCAAACCCAAAGAGATGCTGATGTTAACATAGTTCTAACAGCAGTTCAGCAGAGTGAATTCGATGATACTGTTACAGTTGTTTCTGAAGATACTGATGCCAGTGCTTTATTGTTGCACCATACCAGAACCTCCAACATGTTGCAACACGTTTTTATTATTGAAGTTAAAAGTAAAGATTTTTAATTAAAAACAAACCTAGCACCGGAGAGTCGTGTTTACAACGCCCGGCCCGGTAGTGTCGGAAAACACAATCTGAAATTTAAGGAACAATGTATTTGCTACTAAGTTCTTTTTTTTATAAACACAGCAACAATCCTACAGTAAAATTTGCAATTTAAAGACAAAGGGATGTCAAATGACCATTAAAGTATTTGATAAATAAAGTACAATATAGAGATTGTACGGAGACCAATTCTGTTGTTAGCACTCGGTACTGTATGCCTTATACCTAAACGCTCTAAACACTACAATCCGAAGTGATAACTTTGATTTTACCTAAGCATATTATAATGATAAATGATCACAATAATTATATCAATTGACTAGATAAACAAATGAATAAATGAAGAATAAAATTAATGAGAGATATCTTAGAGCTTGGCGGTCAATGCTTGATTTATATTAAAAAAATAAGAGCGATTATATCAATCGGTCAGAGAAAAAATAAATGAGATAATAAACTTAAGCTTCTGTACGATACCCAGATCCGGTCGTCGAACTGTGGTGCAGGCGCCGGGCACCTGTAGGTACTGCTGTGGCCCTCGATGGCTCCGAGGGTGAAACTAGCCACGGACTCGATAGACTGGTGTTAAGGCTTGAAGGCTGCGATAGAATCGGGTGTCGTGTAGCCCGGAGATAGGATTTGTAGCCTGGTGATAGAACTGGCCCGGAGTTAGGACCCTGAAATGACCCAATACGCATTAGGCAAAGCCCCCTTACTTTAGTGAAAAAACTATAGCCCCCCTCCTTGCATAACTATATTTTCTTTATAAAACAAATACCCCCAAAAATTATGAATGGATTTTCAATGACCATCAGCAAATAAAAGAAATGCGGAAGGTACAAACAACTTGAATATAAAAAGATAGGCATGAATCACTAACTAACCTAAACTAACCCTAAAAGAAAATATACACTTCCCCATATGATCAGAACTAAAGTCACATTAAAATAAAAATTTAGATATGATAAAATGGAATAGATAAGATAACACATGGGATGCAAGCAAATGGTGGACAATGCACAAAAAAGGTTAACACAGATAAAGCAATAAAAACGTTAATTTAGACAAAAAAAAACGGTCTCGGTGTAAATGAGCTCGAAAAGCCTCTAGAAATAAGAGAAAATAGCCTTTAGCCTCATGGCGTCCGCGTGCTTCACAAGCAATAGATAAAAATTAATTCTAGAGAAAATGCTTACCTAGTGCCGTAGTTAAATCCCGATAAATCGGTCGTGTCAAAACACAATCAGAAACCAACACAATATATCCAAAGAAGGGTAGTATAAAATTACGATACTAAATATGTTGAGTCACTATGACTGCACTAAAGCAAACCTTCCTTTCGCCTCGAAGGGTATTTCTAGAAGAAGTCTCTATTCGTTTCCGTCAATTTGCCTTTCCACTATCACGAGATTAGAAAAAAAGAACGTCGAATCAAGAAGAAGTGATGAGCTGAAAAATGCCAAGTGATTCGATACCAGGAATAATTCTAAGATAATAAACGACTTAATTCTCGTTTATTATGGTAGTAAAACGACGGCGGAAACCACAATTAATGAGCTTAAATTAAATGGTTCAAAAAATACTGGAGAATATTCCCCAATAAAACGATAAACTTTTAAAAATCTAAATCGACAGCAGCAATTATGGGAAATAGCCCATTCCTACTACCCAATGCTGCCAACAGTACCAACCGAATATTGCTAAGATTAAAGCAGGCCGCGTGGAATGATAAATATAAATATCTGAAACCAGCCGCAGCCAGAGGTCCCAAAAAGTTTTATCAGAAATTCTCAAAAGTTATGAAATATTTAAACCGAAAATAAAATATGAATTTCACGGATCTAATGAAGCCTAAAAGCAGGTTTTATTAACAGAATTCTTAAAACTATAAAACGGTTTGCTGGCCGTTCTACGGTAATGTAATATAAATTAAGCAAAGTTATACTAATAACATAATATCCTATTTTAGTGATTGGATCAATCCTAAGCGTCTGTGATTCGCTTTTCAACGAAAATAAATATAGTCACAAAGTGTTATAAAAGCTAATACAAATATATCGTTAACCTATATTTAGAATAGAATTAATTTACATTAATAAATGCGGCAATCTTGAGCTTATTGACAGCAAATCGAACCAATAAATTTAGAATTAATTAACCGAAGAATATTGATCTCTTTTCAATCATTCTCAGCGCAAAATATAGCATTTTTCTTTGCTAAATGCAGCACATAAAATGAAATTTAAAAATATTTTACACTGGTCAAATCGGACTGTTACAATGTATTTAATAAGACCGGAAAAAGGGGCCAAGAGCTTAAATTCAATGCTTGCTCTTTTATCGCAATAGAAGAAGGTCATCCAACAAGTACTGAACTCGACCATTTTTGGACCTATATGTATTTTTGAAAAAATCCGAAATGCTATCTTATGTATTTCTATCCGTAGAATCTAAAAAAGGACAAATCTAACCCAAACTAGTAATCTGAAACTTTTGAATATTGTTTGAAATTTATGCGTATTTGTTGATATCTCATTACATGCTTAAATTTTCTTATCTTGAATTAGATATCTACATGAGAAAATCCATCTGATACCAATTTATTGAATGCAGAATTTTTCCCAAATCATATTTCCCTCAAATCTATTGAAACCTTAACAGCGTTAAAGATTTATTTTAGTTCATAACCCTAATTAGGATGTTAACATAATATTATTTTCAGGTGGTCATAACTACCAACACCAAATTTTGGCAACAACATCCTTAGCAACACCAAACAGCAATAAGAAGCATGTAAACCAAACAATCGAACTAAAAAATAAGAATGATAAAGCCAGAACAAAGACTGTGGAGAATCTATGGATAATCACTGAAGGACTGAATATTTTGTATAAAGAAAATTGGACCATATTAGCTGCTCAAGAGATCACAAGGTAAAATGCACTTTGTGCCAAATTAGAAGTTATATCACAACCATAAATAACAACTGCATTACAAGAAAAAATTATGTTCTTAGGATCAAAGTAAATTTAGTCAATTAAAATAACTAATTTAGATCTTTTAATTAATATATCGTATAAGTGTAACTAAATGGTGCAGTTCAAAATAAAAACAAACTATGTAGCGAAAGCTATCGAAATATTAATTAGTTAATTATGTATGGCGTTGGGCGCCAATTTGTAGTGAAATAC
Source organism: Pissodes strobi (assembly GCA_016904865.1). Taxonomy (NCBI): domain Eukaryota; kingdom Metazoa; phylum Arthropoda; class Insecta; order Coleoptera; family Curculionidae; genus Pissodes; species Pissodes strobi. The sequence goes on along the minus strand of MU182802.1, from coordinate 156,168 downwards.
TAGTTGTTCGCCAACTGTATACTACTTTTCATAACCATAAGAATTTTTTTTAGTAAATGATGTTCGTCTTGAGACCCTTTTTTACGGTTTTTCTTCAAGGTCGTTTCTTTTATTAGCCGTAATTTTTTGTGGGCGCCAGAGTTCCTAGATACAATGCGAACTGAATATGAATACTTAAATATAAATAAATATAATGATAAAAATATCATAAATTTGCCCTTACAATTCGCAATATCTCACAGACCTCTATCCTGCGATAAATTAAAGAAGTAAATTAAAAACGAGTTATATATTAACTATATAATTAAATTATCAATATGATTGATGGAATCATTTGAAATAGAGTTTATCTGTATAATTAAGCTACAAATAGAATTATTGATGACATTATTTGAAATGAAGTTTATCTACTGAATAAATTGACTTAGTATTGAAAATTAAAATAAATTTGAAAGATTTAAAAGATTAATTGTGAAAGATTTAAAAATACAGTTGGTCTTTACAATATTTTTATATTCTGACTATATAATACTTAGCTTCGTCCAATTATTCTGTAACCATGCGATCGTATTGGAACCTCCACTGGAACCGTTTCTGCCTGTTCCCAAGTTAGTATCTGTTAGGTTTATCGAGGACTTATTGGTTCACGAAGTATTAGTTTCCTCAGATTAGTTTGGTACAGCAACGTGTCTTCGGCCAGTCAAATCAGTCGTGCAGATTTGTAACATGAAATTAGAAATAAACTAATCTTAGACCAATGTATATTGCTAATTAAATAATACTCAAGGAAATATCATGTGAACATCAGTGACAATGTTAACATAATATGATGAAGCAATCTCAAATTGAAAACGCAGACAATAAGCAAACATTATAAATAATTACTGTTACTCAAGATATCCTTTTTTTTACTTTAAAATATAAAATTCATAAAAAATGATGATTGAAATAAAAAATTCAATAGAAAATAATGGAATGACGTTCCAATTCAGTGACCCTCGGTAAATTTATATAAAAGATAACTTTAAATTTGATAATAAACAGAGAAATAGAGGTACAATCTCTAACAATGAGTCTTATGACTCAAAATAAGTAAGTACTATGACTTTATTTAGGCCCTTAGCACATAAACGAAAACTGAGCGCAATTGCGCCTCAGTTTAATTAAAGACAAAGATAATATAATCACTATCTCGCATCGAGATAGAAATTAAGATAAAAGATAAAAACCAGATACATTTACATATGTGAGATTAACCTCTCATAAATGTAAAGTAATGTCGGTACATCAGGATTGAGACTAGGCAGGGCAAATGAGCCTGAAGAGAAAAAAATATTAAAACCAGCAATACTATGAGGGAAAATTCGGAGAAATTCTACTGAAAATTCAACTTACTACCTTTGCAGGAACATATAGATTTTACTCTGAGAATTAACCCAAATAATACTGTTCAATTTGAATGAAAATACGTAAAAAATGTGCGTGACCACTGAACGATAAAATAATTCCATTCTCCCTAATTTGGACTAAGTCTCTTTCAAATTACATGAATTTGATTAATGAGAGACGCAAATATTCACCAATAAATCGGTAGATATTATTACCCAAAAAGGTCACGACAATAATTAAAAAATATTGAAGATATAAGCTAATTAAAAATGGAATATAACAATGCTAAATTCTTGCTTTAGTCAAATAAGACTAAACGAATCATAAAGAAATATTAATTATGTATTTAAAAATTAAAGAACCAGTTAAATATATTGCAAGATAATGTAAATATTTAAAGATTAAAAACCATCTCAACACAAGATACAATATCCCGGATTCAAAATTCAAGACTTTGGCCAAATTATGCTTGCTGATGTTTTATTGGCTAATTTATAACCTGTGATTTACACTATAAATCACGTCGCGTCAAGTAATAGACATACTCAATCTTAAATACAGTAATCTATAGTAAAATAAATTCAGATATAAAACAGCGTACTAGTGCTTCTAAAATCGTTATTCGCATGAAATAAACCCATTCGTGAATAGATGTTACAGGCGGCTTAAATATTAAATATCGAAAATCATTTGCAATTGAACCGAAATTTTAGTGCAGCGGAATAAGCATATATTCGGTTACAAATAAAAAAAGGTGACGAGGTCAATTTTTTTTTATAAATTTTAAAGGTTCACTCCTTAACGGGTGATTAAATCTCATAAAAATTATTATTGATTTATAGCCATACCTCTTCGTAATACACTAGCAATTATGTGGGAACTTAAGCTTTAATATCGGATATTATACAGGCACAAATTAGAAGGTATGGTTTTCCCGATTCTAATAATGATGTGCCTTCAAAAAGAAATAATTAACCTAGTGATTTGTTCGATTTTTGATTAAAGTTGGCATCTTTTTTATTATAGTAAATCCAGCAGATTTGTTAATAAAATGTATTTTTCTATTTTGGTATATACATATTCACATGCGTATAAAACATAGATTACCTTCAACTTTCAGATTATTGTCATAGCAACATCATCAATAAAAACTTAAGTAAAGAGAAGTGAAATTTAAATTAATTTGCAATGCCAGAGCAAGTTGTACAAATTGTCGCGTTATTTAACAGAGGAAATTTTCCGTTCCGCACGTATTAAGAGCGTTCCAGAAGCGAAAACAAGAAGGGCAAATAGCAGATGCCAAGAAACTGCACAGTATAAAATGAGAGTACGGCTAGATCGTCAAAAATTTACATCTAATTTAGATGATAGATTTAATACCTGATCCTTAACAGTCTTGTAAGAAAAGTTCGCAAAGCAATAGATTTGAGTGATCAAATAGTTCGTCGCGAAATGGAGGAAACGGGGCTTAATCCAAGAGTTCGACTGAAAGCACCAAAGGTTACGGGAATATCGCATTTACCGCCTTAATTTTGCTCGTAAAAGATTAAGTGGTTCTAAGTATTATTTTCCAATGAGTCCCGGTTCTGTTTGCATTAATCGGATGGAGACTGCTTAATTCTAGGAAACAGCAAGCCTACAAATACTGAGAGCAATATCAGACCGCTGAACGTCGCAATTATTTTGCTGAAGCGAGAAACGAATGCAAACGTGTGATTGATGAAGCTAAGGGCAAATACAATCAAAGGATCAGAAATAATCTTTTGCAGGTAGGTAGCAAAGACAGTAAGTAATACCTACAAAATCGCCTCTCCCACCCTTGACAGACGAAAGCGGCGTCACGGCGACTACTTCTAAGGAAAAAGCAAACATGCTCGCCGAAATGTTTTCATCGCACTCTACCTTAAACATTCCTCAAAGCAAGGCTCTCCCCATCGTAACTAACGTCAACACTACCATGGCAGAAGTTAAGTTTCATAAAATCCTCAAAGACCTATATACGCAAAAGACATCAGGACCGGACGGAACACCTGACGTGTTAACGAACTCGCCAACGAACTTACACTAGTCAAGTACCTTGAGAGCAACAGCGATAATCAATAGGGTTTTCACAAAGAGAGATCGACAGGAGGTATATTGGCCTATATCATTCATCTATGAAGTAGGGCAGTTGAGAACGGCGGAAAATCTCGAGGAATTGCGTTGGATATATCGAAGGCATTCGACAGAGTTTAGCATAATGGATTACTCAACAAACTGCCGTCCTTCGGACAGACAGCGTCTCTATGCAGCTGCCTTGCCAGTTTCCTTAAGAACCGATCTCTGCATGTCGCAGTTAATAGATATATCTCAGCCGCATTCACCATTAATACAGGCATGCCTCAAGGCGCAATAGTTACACCAACCCTGTTCCTCATCTATATTATTGACCAGCTGACCGAAACCAATATTCTTGTTTACAGTTTTGCAGATGACAAAACTCTTGTCTCCCAATTCAGATCAGGAAAAACCAGCGACTGAGACTTATCACCGCAGACAAGAGCAGATTACAACAATTAATCAAGATCTGGAGAAGTTCGAACTTGGAGCGACAGACATTTGGTCCAGTTCAATGCAGCAAAAATCCAAGCAGCCACATTTGCCAAAAAAGTCAATATGGTGAGCTCTGACATCAGTATGACAGGAACGACGACCATTCCTTCATCCTTGTCAATCGAACTACTGAATGTCTCGGTCAAAGCAAAATGTTCTGGCTTGACCATGTTGCTAACATCGCAAAATCAGCCTCGCAGAAGCTTTATACGCTATTTTGCAACAAAAAACTGTATACACAGCAGCAGCTGCTCTTGCTCTACAAAGCGCAAATAAAACCGTGCTTAGAATGTTGCTCACACATCTGGGGCCACCGCACCACCACAAATAAAAAATAATGTCAAATGCAATGATAATAGGTTTGCAGGGAAGGTAAACATAATATGTTTCGTGGATGTATGTGATGGTGTGGGGTGGAGAACTTCTTTAAGTAAAAACTGAACTATGAATTTTGAAACTTTCAATTTTGTCGGATATATTGATATACTTGCGTAACATGTCATTTCGTGTGCTCCATCAAAAAAAAAACCAAAAAACAATACTGACCTGTAGAACAAAACTCACCTAGGCGCTCAATGGCTTTGAAAAAACAAAGTGCCATCCATTAGGCGTGCAATGCTTGAAGTCTCGCTAAGAGTCAAGGATTGGGGAAATTAGGAAAAGACCCAACGTGATCAAATGTATGAGAAAGTTTAAATGGTATTGGATTGGACATGTGGCAAGACAGGACAGCAAAGGTGAAAAAATGGCAACAAAGGGAAATTAAGAGAAGCAGAGGGAGACCGTAGAGAAACTGGATAGATGCTATCAAGTAAATAGATGGAAGAGACTAAAGCTAAATATCGACAAAAATGGAAAATACACGGAGAGGCCTATATCCAGGGGTAGACGAAAGAAGTATGACGAAGAATAAGATATCTTATTCTCTAACACTCTTTATGTTTATGAAAAATACCCATTTTTCATAATTACTACCACGTATTTAAAATAATAATTCCTCAAAAAAAGGGATCGAATCTTTCATCGAAACCGTATTGCAGATTCGATTTCAAAAAAGTATTCGAATCCAGATCTAAATATTCAAAAGGCAATCAACTACAATTCACCAACACAAATTCTCTTTATTTCTACAATTGCACTTCTACGTGTACTTTGAAATATTTCTAATGTAAATGCCCTATGGGAATTTCTATTTAGCAATAGAGTACATTTCACCAGGACTTGGACTTTAGAGTAACTATCTTCAAGTCTATCGATTTTCTAAAATCGGACTTAGGATTTAGTTGAAAATTATTTACTTTATAACACTTGCAATTAATTTACTAAAATATTAAGAAGCCCTGTTAACTTGTTTTAGGCGAATTGTTATTAATTCTATTGATGGTGTACAGATTGAAAATCAAATAAATAAATATTTTACCTTAAATGATGTGTTATTATAGGTTTCAAGACGAACTACTAAAATCTATGGAAGAAGAGATGGCACATCAACAGCCGCTGATGGTGGCCAAAGATAGAGGAAGAAACGGCGAAAACGTTGAATGGACCTTCGCCAAAGCTTTCCTATATTCTCTCACAGTCCTGACCACAATTGGTAAGTACAATTTTTTTGTTTTACCATGCCTTTTTGGTGTGTAAGGAACATCCATGCGTAATTGATCACAGAATTGCTGGCCGAGTCGCGAAACATTTCTTTGAAATGATGTTCCCGAAAAATCTGACCTTTACATATAGGTTTTTCTGAAGAGGCACTAGGTGAGTTTGTAACCTTTTTGTCATCTGGCTTAGTGACTAGCGTAATATCCAACTTTTAATAGGATGGAAAATATAAACCCTAAGAAGTTATAGATTTGTATATTAAATAATGATATAAGTGTTGTGTAGCGATAATAATTCCATACACTCTACAGAATAAATGGCTTAAATCAGTTTATATGAGTTGCCAGTATTGGCGTTGATGAGAATACCAGTATAATAATTAATACCGCACGCCGTTTGATAAGTATTATTAGTTTTTTTTCTTTGATGATGCCTTCTGTTATATGTCCATGGATTCGTTCCAATCTTTGCATAACTTCTGTAGTTAGCGGAATGTCTATTTGGTCTGAAGATAATAATAATTAAAATTCGCTGTCGTCATTTTTAATTAACAACTGAGTGGCTTCAGGATATTTAACGCCAAGTGACATAGGGAGGATGTCTCTAAAAGACCTGCACAAAACACTTGCACAAATTCCTGACGCTAAAATATGAAGATCTAGCTCAATTCGCCATCGCCTTAGTCCAATACTTTATAGTTTCCGAAATACAAGTTGACGCCTTGTATTTTGGAAACTATAAAGTTTTGGACTAAGGCGATGGCGAATTGAGCTAGATCTTCATATTTTAGCGTCAGGAATTTGTGCAAGTGTTTTGTGCAGGTCTTTTAGATATATTTTTAAAAACGTGTGTGTAAATATTTTTACTAATTTTTAATTGACGTCAGGTTTAGTATGGTTCTTATTAATGTTGCTTCATTGCGAAATAAGACTGATGAATTGTTTTTGTTTTTGAAGGAATCAGGGTTCCCCCAACTAGTTGCAATTACAGAGCACTGGCTGAGTGAGAATGAACCGCTTTATGTTGAAAAGTACTCCACAATATCCAGATATAATCCAAAAAACTCGGCCCATGGGGGAACACTGATTCTTTCCTTAAACGAGGGCTTTTCCCCTGTAACTAAATTTGATCATCTCCAATCGGATAACTACTTTGAATTTTCCATTGTGTACAATAAGAACTTTGATTTACACGTAATTTGTATATATAGAGCGCCAAATTCCGATGTGCAATTGTTCTTTAATAACCTGCTAGGCTTGCTAGACGGTCTGCCGGTGAAAGGCAAGAAAATTTTCTGAGGTGATTTAAATATTGACTCCGCTACCGCTTGTGCTGCCCAAAAATCATTAATTTCTATTTTTGACTCTTTTGGTCTTTCAATTCATGTAACCTCTCCAACTCGGATTTCTAACAATTCCTCTTCTATCATTGACTATGTAGCGTCCGACTTTCCTTCAACTGATGTCCAATTGACAGTAACTAGCGCGGGTCTCTCTGATCATGAGGCAGTAATCTCCAAATTCAATAATTCTTATAGGCCCTCAAAAAAGACTCGCCACCTAGGTAGAATCTTCTCAGCCTCCAATTTTTCATCCTTTCGTAACCTTTGCCTAAAGTCAAACTGGAATTTTGAATCGGGTGAACTTAATTCTGACTTTAGTGGTTTCTTAAATAAAATTATAAATACATTCAATAAAGCCTTCCCGCTTAAATCCATTAAACCTAAACTTCACAAACCATGGACCACGAAAGACCTACGCATATCTGCAAAAATATGCGTTCCCTCTCATACATAAAAAAAATTCACTAACACCATTCAAGTTCTTGAATTCATTTCGAATTATAGGAAGATCTACCTAAAACTTATCAAGACAGCAAAGAAACTGTATTATCAAAATCGTTTATCAACTACTAAAAACGTATCCAAGGAGACCTGGTCCATTATTAACGATCTTAGAGGCAAAACAAATTCCGCTAATCAGAGCATGCCAAAACCAAATGATTAAACGAATATTTTGTCAACGTGAGCAAAAATGTTACATCTGGTATTTCTCCTTCTCTCGACCCTCTTTCATTTCTTCCTCCTTCTAAAAAAGTCGCTGATAGTTCTTTCCTAAGCCCTGTGACCAGCCTTGAACTTCTTCAGGTAATGAGCAGCATAAAGAGTAAATCAACGTGTAGCACTGATAATCTGTCAATTAAAATTTTCTTGAACCTCCCACTTCCAATTCTGGATGTTCTAGCTTCCTTAATTAATGCATCCGTAACTAAACGTGTTTTTCCCGAATGCCTCAAAACTGCGATAATTATTCGTCTTCATAAGGGAGGGGAAAAGGATGTCTTATGCAATTATCGTCTAATTGCTCTGTTGCCTGTACTCTCTAAAATCATTGAAAAGTTATTAAAAAATCGCCTCATGCCATTTTTCGTTAGAGATGGCATACTGTCCCCGGAACCGTTCGGATTTTTACCAAACGAGTATACTAATGACGTCATGTTCTCGTTGCTTCACGATGTTTACTCATCCCTTAACAACAATCTCCCCACTGCTACAGTCTTCTGTGATTACGCTAAAACGTTTGACTGTGTGTGTCATGACATCTTGTTAAGAAAACTAAATTTTTATGGAATCCGTGGTATTCCTTCGAACTGGTTTCAATCTTATCTTGAAAATAGACAGCAGTTTGTTAGAGCGAACGCTTCTGATTCTGATTGCAGATTAATTACCAATGGAGTTCTACAGGGCTCTGTTCTTGGGCCTATCCTTTTTCTAATATAATTATATTAAATACATTACATACCTAAAAATCAATGGTAAGATTTCTCTCTTTGCTAACGACACAAGCATAACTTGGAGTGATTCTAATATTTTCTCCCTACACTCTAATATCTCCAGCGATCTCGTCACAATCAAAACTTGGTCTAACTCAAATTGCCTGTGTTTCAACGTTGATAAATAGAACTGCAATATTATAAAACAACCTTACAGCAACCTTTGCTACTTCACAACAGCAATATTAAATACGCTGAATCGGCTAAATTCCTAGGTTTTAGTATTAGTGCCAACTTTAAGTGGTCCGCACATATTGATTCCTTGACAAGAAAACTTTCTTCTGCCTGCTTCGCAATTCGATCGGTTTCGAAGGAACTAAATCTGTCTACTGCCAGGCTCACTTACTTCTCTTTGTTCGAATCTCATCTTCGCTACGGCCTTCCCTTTTGGGGCTGCTGTAACACCGAGCAATTTCGTACCATTTTCAAACTTCAAAAGAGAGCATTTCGTTATTTATTTAGTCTTAATGGCAGCGCTCATTGGGAATACTACTTTACAAAATATAAAATTCTTACGCTTCCTGCTTTGTTTATTTTAGAAACAACTTGTTTAATACGCAAATATCGAACCATAATTCCCGAAATGCCACAACATGAGTATCCAACAAGAAATTCGAGTCAGGACATCTACCTTCCTTTTCCCTCCTCTGAATTAACAAAAAATTATTTTCTTTATAATTCCAAGAAGTTATACAATACACTCCGCTACATTTTAAATATATCCCTACATTTGCTAAATTTCGTGAAAAAACCAAAGCTTACCTACTAGAAAGACCTTATTATTCTATAAATGAGTTTTGCGTGGATTAGATTTTATTATTTTTCTCCATTAATTTCAACTAATCGTTAATCGTTAAATTTTTCTACTTGGGCATCATGTGCAGCGGTAAAGAGAATTTTATAGTAGGTATAGGATTATCTTTTTGATGAATGAGTGATTTTTCGGATGTACAGGAATTACACAAAATTAAATACCAGGCTATCAATTTTAGTCATGTTTTGTTTACTTTCACTGATTATATCACCTCTGCAGCCTATGCACATTGTCCAAGTCAAGTTCACCGACATGACTTTCCTTATTTTTCCCAACAGCACGCTTCGCTTTAATGTATATTTCATATTTTGATAACACTGAGTTTCTTTACCCTATGTTTTGTGTACTTCCTGTGGATCTGATTCAACTGCTTATGATGTTCTTTTGTTAAATCGTGACCAATTTCAACTTGAAAATTGCTTGTTGTTCCATTTTTATCGTATATATTATTGTATATATTAAGTTTTGTTTTGTTTTGTATTTGCTCTACTATGGTTAGTTTATTTATTTTAATTCGCTTTGTCCATAAAGTTTATTTGAATTTTTCTGTGGCAATAAAGCATACTTGATTTTGACTTTGACTTTAGATGTTCATCTTAGTCCCTGCTGAACAGCTGATTAAATAACAATACAAATAAGCAGATGAAATGATTAGAAAGGTTTTTGCGGAAACTACTGATGTGCTTTTTTATTAAATGTATAAACGTGGAATGAGATGTTGATTTCTTTGCAGGGGTTCTTTTCCGGTTCATGTTCTTTTGTGTAGTCTCTATACAGCCCGCTTATTGACAGAGATCCTGGTATATGCCCCCTATTTGCATGATCTCTACAATAACGAGAAGGCATTCGTTGTATTTTAATTTATTTGATCCCCCATGGATTGTTCAATTTCCGGATCAACTTGACTTGATGGCTGTATTTTGTTTTTAAACCTTCTTCTATCAAATCGTCTTTTTCTGTTTTCTTGAATGAAGTTCTTACAGTTCTATTTGCCCAAAATGTTAATAAAATATCATTTGCAAGCACTTTTTTGTTTGCTCCTTCGATTAGAAGAAAACCATAATAGCCCTAAAATATTTCTGGAAGAATAACTTTTTCGATTTTATCTCCACTATACTATTGATTGAAGAATTTGCTTTATTATGTCATTCATTTATCTTCTGTTATTTCAGCAGAACACTGATGCTTACATTTTTAGTACAAATAGCTTTAATTTAATTTGATGCAATTATCTTTCATTTTGCAATGATACATAAATCTGCTAGGTTTTTCCTATTCACCTCGTTTTCATTTTCTTCATTACACCTTCTTTTTCGCTATACTCGCTGTGATTTTCAATGCTTAAGACACATTTTTCATCAGTTGACTTATCCAAGTCATTGGCATTGTTGGCCCTACCAACCTTGTGGGGCATCATTAGCGTAATCGGCACCCAAACAAATGTTTATTACATCAGTTGCTTCTAGCCCCATTTCCTTTAAAATAGTTGAGCTATTACAGTCTTCATTCATCTGAATGGATTTGGTCCAGTGGTACAAAATGTTGAGAAAATCCAATTAAATTGCAGTAAAATCCTAGGTATGTAATACCTTAAACAACAACTAAAACTCGTCAATATACAAATATAATCAAATCAAGCATCCAATTCTGAGGGTGCTAGAATATAATCAATTTCTGTCTGTGCTAGGAATCAACCTCATATACCATCAGAATTATACTTATAAATAATAAAGAATGGATCAATGTAAGTAAACAAGTATTCTAATCCTAAAAAAAGCATACCTTTATAAACATAAATCTACTGCTAAGAACGATTAGATCTTGCGGAACTACTGATTAAATACACTGAGGTAAAATATGAGTAATAATATAATGGCTACATATTACCTTAATGCTCACAATAGGCAACTATGTATCTTAAATATTTGAATGAATACTTCTTTCAAGCTATGTTCAAGACTCTTAGCTGAGTACGTTCTTGCACTACTTTTGTGAGATAATTATAGGAAGCTGGAGATAATTAAGGTGATGTAATTTGCACAAATAAGTTATTGATAACTATTAATAGTACAATGCATTTGCATTAGTTAACTGGAGATGAGAGGGTTTTCTCCATTAGAAAACATCACGCTGTACGAGTGTCTAAGTGGAAGAGGAACCTTCGATTTACGAAGGAAACATAATAGGGATTATGCTTTTGAGTAGGCATTAATACAGGCAGGGTAAAAAAATACGCTTAAGGGGGCTTTTTATAATATTAATCAAAGGGAAATGGCATGCAAGACGCCACGTAGCGTGGGGCTAATTAAACATTGACTGAATGCCACGGGAACCGCTTATTTTTATGGCTTTAGAGAGAATTATGCAACAAATGGAAAGTGAGGACGAGTTCTTTTTATCTTGGATGCCGAAACTTACCTCCACTCTGACATATTACTTCTGTGAAGGGAAAATAACGAAAAGAGAGTGAAGGTATGTTAAATCTTAATGTCAATAATAGTTCTCAAAAATTTGAGACCAATCTTCTGAAAATGTTCTTATTATTTTGTGAGTAAATCGATTTTTATAGATCGGTATGCAAGCTCCATAGCTATATAGGCATGTCTGGAGATGGATTTGAGATTAAGTTTCCGCTGACCGCTATAGGTGGAGCTGTGTTTGGCCGGATCCGTTCTGATTCTAGATTAAGTGTTTAAGCTGGCTGGCGTTCGAAAATCCTATGTAGGTATGTGATTGCTAGGAGCCATCCTGCTTCCATAATAAACGGTGTGTCATATTTCAAAAAATTATGCGAAATAAATTTTCAAAAGAACCATAAACTTATCAATAATCATTTGTAGAATAATTACAAGTACTTTGGTTTTACCATAAAATTTATCATTAAAATGAAAATTGTGGAACATGTATACATGCCTATACAATGATGACAACTATTGTTATGACACATACTCTTAAATCATATTATCAAAATGTTAATAGGCTATATAGGCATGTCCTGAGATGGATTCGAGATTAAGTTTTCGGTGACCGCGATAGGAGGAACTGTGTTTGGCCGAATCCATTCTGATTTCAGATTAAGTATTTAAACTGGCTGGCGTTCTAAAATGTTATGTGTGTCAGTGCTGGGAGCCATTCTGCTTCCATTATAAACAGTGTGTCATACTTTAAAAAATTATGCTGAATAAATTTTCCCGAGAACCATACACTTATCAATACCCGTTTGTAGAATAATTACAAGTACTTTGGTTTTACCATAATATTTATCATTAAAGTGATAATGCCTATACAATGATGACAACTATTGTTATATGACACATACTCTTAAATCATATTGTCAAAATGTTAATATGTCGAATATGCAATTTACATTTAAAAATACATCACCCCACTACTACATCAGCAACTAAAAATAAAAATAATTTTTTATTCACTCTCAAATCTAATCCTCGCAGGACATACACTAAAGAGAAGTAAAGGAAAAGGATGTAGGATATTGTGTGTGCTCTATCTATTGTATCTTCGACGTTCATGTACGATACGTTAATTTAATTCTAATAATTGGAAACATGATTCAACAATAACTACCTATTCTAGAAATTTTCTTAAGCGTAAAGTTAATATCCGCTATAATAAGAGATTCTGACTGGTGATTAATTTAAAGTGTCCATTTATTATAGAAAAATAGGTTGTATTGGTCTCAATAGTCATCAGAGTTTCGCGGTTTAATTATATCTGACTTCAAAGTTTCGAAAGGTACCGTAAAGTTTTTACGTTAAATCGGTGGTCAAATATTTTCTAAAAATATTGCTACTTACTTCGAATGATAAGCGATAATGATTAGCAAGTTAATATCCTTTGGAAAAGAGGGAACTAAAGGAGGTTTAAGTCGATCAGGATTTGGTTGCTTTCCCTTTTTAACTGAAGGAACTGAAATCTGACACCTATTTTCATTGTGAGATAAGTTATACTTATTAGCTACATTTAAAACTTTATTTCGATTATTATAATAATTGACTTAACTTTTCTCACATGCTGTAACATCATCGAGACAAAGGACAATTCTGTCGAATTCAATTATACCATCAAATGGTTGAAAACTTGCAACCGCTTTAGTATTCTAAGAAATATATATCGCAGAACTGATAATATTATGTTCAAAAATAAAATACAAAATGTGGTTTCTCTTTATTTTGCATGAGTATTTGATTATATTCACTACGCCAATTAGAACTAAATAGGGTATTGTGATATTTTTGCAGAAAATGTATAAATCGAAGAAAGTAAATTTATTAATATTTACAGACTAATGGATAATAAAAAATGACAATTTTTCGGAATGTTTTGTACCCGGCATTTCGGGACCTATATTGCATTTTTTTGGAATACTAAAATGGGCCAACGATATTTACATAAATACAAATGCTTGATAATGGAAAATCGAAAATTTATGTAGTATGTAGCGTCTTTTTAAAAGGGAAGAGGGCATTAGCGGTAATTTTATCATAAGTTATCTTTCAGGCAGAAATTTTAATAAGTAATATTTTCCCAAAATTTCTACAGCATCTATTATAACATTGTAAATTTAAAAGCTTTACGATACAGTTAATGCTACTAAACAATTGGTTTTGTTCCGCATTTGTTATCTCAAACATATCTAGGGCCTTTGACGTTATTTTATACAAATTTGCATTCAAACTGTCGGTCCGTGAGAAACCCTCCAGTTAAAGTGCTAAATTTTGTTCCATACAAGTATCCATTCAAATTCTGGCGATAAAAAACAAAAACACTCTTCTCGAGGGTTCTGCGTCGTTGAAATATCGCCCTTTGTATTCGCCATGCCGCTTCAGTTTTTTTGCTCAAACGTAAAACTCCTCGAAAAGCAAAAGTGTTAAAAACGGGTTTTCTTGAGTGCCCTAGAATACTGTCTCGAGAAGACGGAAACTGCGGTGAGGCTGCGAAAATATTGGCAAGTTAAGGAACTTTTAGATGTTATAATAGAGAGGTTTACAGGCTGGTTTGTTCTTATAGGATTAACGATTTTGACTATGGATCATTCAATTAATTGATATGTTTATGAAAACTTTTTTTAAACTATTTATCTAGATACGAAATTGTAATCATTAACCGCTGTATGCACTAATGTTAAACGTATAACACTAATGTTTAAGCTTACGTGTAAAGTAAATTTAAACTCTAACGGAAGAATGGATGCTCCAGATAATCCTAACCACTACCAGATTTAGCATATATTTAGAAGGTATAAGTTGCCATCAAGTTCTGGCTTAATGAAAGAGATCTGCTTCAGTGTGTTACTTATTTTATAGTTTTTAACATAGATATAAAAAGATGTAAAGAAAAGCGCATTAAAAAATATAATTTTAACTAAAATTACTAAAAACTAATCTAATTGTTTATTCGATCGATAGCGCTCCCGATGTTGGTTGGTTCGTTTATTTAAGTGATTGTTTTGTCTTTCACAGCGATGCAGTGCGCCTGACAAAGGAGTCCGTGTAAAGCGACATTCTAAATGTTTCCAGTTGAACAACAAACGGGTGTCTGACAGGCGTTGCTGGGGGCGGGATGAGTCGGCGTAAATCCTGGGAACACGGCCACACGTCTGCAGTGTTCCAGACTATCCAGATCCCGGGTCAACTCCGGGTCGCCGACGAGACGCACAACTCTCTTCTAAATCGAATACAGCAGCTTTTAGGTGTGCTTTGATGCGGCACTCTAGATGTATAAGCCATATTCTAAGCACGATCTTATTTGCGCTTTGTAGAGCTGCTGCGGTGTATACAGTTTCTTGTTGCGAAATACACCAAGCTTCTGCGACGTTGATTTTGCGATTTAGCAACGTCGTGCGAGGACATATTGCTGTTGACCGTGACTCCCAGTAGTCGGATTTGCGAGGATGAAGGAATGGTCGATCCTGCCATAATGATGTCAAGGCCCGCCGTATTGCCTTTCTTGGTAAACGTGGCTGCTTAGGATTTTGCTGCATTGAACTGGACCAAATTTCTGTCGCCCCAAGCTCGAACTTTCTCTAGATCTTGATTAATTGTTAGAATCTGGTCCTGTCTGCGGTGATAAGTCTCAGTCGCTGGTAAAGTTTTTTCTGATCTAAACTAGAAGACAATAGTACTAACTGTTGGCAAAACTGCAAGCAGGATTATTGGTTTCGGTCCGCAGGCCAATAATAGGAGGGAGGGAGGGAGGGAGGGAGGGAGGAAGGCAGGGAGGGAGGGAGAGAGAGAGTTAGTTTTTTGTCTCCATTTTTTTTGTACATATTCTTCTGTCTAGCCCATCTTTCAAGCAGCCTAGCTGATTTCAGCGTTCAGCAGATTTGAAAAAACCTTTTCATGTTTCACAGTTTTTTTTACTATGTGAAGAGTTCTTTTTCACTAAGAAAGTTCCTTGTATTCCTCATCTGCGTAGGCGTAGAGGAGTCTTTCTCCTATCGGAGCAGTCCATTGCATAATCCTCTAGTCGACGTTTACTTCTGGAGGTCACCTGGAGAGTTCGCTGTCAGCCCAGCAGGTCAGATAATATATTTTTATATACAAATTTTATCACTGGTTAATTTTTTACGCCGGTTTAGTAAACATTTGAACTTTTTTTAATTTTAATTCGTGGCACGCATAATTTCACGTTAAGTTGGATATATTTTACCAAATGAAACACTTTGTATTCCATGCAAAATTAAATCCAAAAGGGCTTCTTATAAAAGCATAACAGAGCGCTTTCGGCCTAAGCCATCATCA
>MU182802.1:65827-120181 GCA_016904865.1 Pissodes strobi | reverse complement strand
TTCATTCAATATCTAATTTTAAATTATCAAAATTAAAATTTTTCTTTCGATTTGAGATTATTTACTCCCAGTTCCTTCTAAGCTGGAGTGAAGGTTTTGCGCCCATTAGAAGGACAGAAAGAGGGTAATAAACGTCCGGCATATACTAGTTCACGAGTAGAATCCATAGGGATGAGACACTTTACATGGTAGAAAAACGCCCAAAGAATGTCAGAAGACAGTTTACCACCAATGGTTTTATTTTGAGTGGAGCGGAGAGTTAATTAATTAATGTTTAATTCTATTCACCGTTTGGTTATTAAATTTTATCTATAATTCTGTTATTAAAATTTTATTTACCGTTCTGTTAAAAATTATTATTATTAATTTTCAGGGAGGTTGGTTAGTTTAAATATTGAGAAAAATTCAAAATAAGGCACACATGATAATGGGATCATTATATATTGGTTACATTACATGATATATTATTACTGCTCAAATCAAGCAGGGATTAAAACCATTAATTTACATCCACATCTCGTCCTAGTGATTCGACGATCGGTTTTGACGTTATTCTTTAAAGCCATTGTCTTCCGTAAAGGGAGAAGATGTGCTTGCCTAAAATAGATTCGAATATTTATTATTAAGTGGATTTCAGGATCCTTGAGATCATGCTTGTCAACAACATCAACTTTGCTTAGGATTTTTAATTATATGGTTCCATATTTTCTTTATAAAATAAATATTTTGTATAAATATTATGAATTTTAATTTATATACATTCTGTACGTACCCTATTAGCACTATCTGCCTGCCAATTCGAACTACGGTGTTACCGAGTTGTTTAACTTTCGGATGCGGTAATTTTTTTGAAAACACTTTGTCTGGAAGACATTGCTGAATCTGGGTAGCCACCTTGTTGAATGGGACAGTATATGAGCTAATTAGGAATGGACGTGTTAGTGAAATAATAAAAAAAAATAATTAAGTACCTATTTTCTTTATGGTCAGGATATTGATTTGGGATTTGTCAGAACGAAACTTTGGATAATAGTTTAAAATATCGATGGAAGAGACTTAAGTATGTGGGATTGGCTAGAAAAGCGTTGGATATGAACATCATGCGAGAGTTGCGCCTAACGTTATATCTGCCCGACCCATCTTGAGAACTCGAACGAGGGATACTCTTCGAAAGTCAGCCATTGTGGTAGAATAAATTTTGCGAAATATTCTGTGGGACGTTCTACCAAACCAATCCTTGAGTATCAGGCATTATTCATTTACCTTACCATTAGTTTAATAATTATTTGGTGCTTGGACTCAGTGTCATAACTAAGATTTTCCACTGTCTTTCATGTATCGCCATTTTGTAACTTCATCCTTGAAGAAGCCTAGTTGATTTATGTAATAAAAGCAGATAAAAACCCTTTACAGGTGAGTTGTTTTCTTCCTTTTTTTGTGTTATATTTTCTCTGCTTGCCAATTTTCCTTGCTTTGGGTTTTAAACAAATCCCTTGAATATTAAGATGTTTAACAGGAGTTTTTATACATGAAAAATCTTTGTTTGGCCGAAGAAGTCGCTCGTGTTCGCACTTCGTGCAGGCTTGGAAAAATCCCTCTAGTCAGAGTTCAGTCGTTTTTTTTTTCTGGAAATTGTTGGAGTCCCTGTAGATCGGTTCAGCAGAATGAACCGTGAAGGGAAAAAAGCAAATTTATTAATTATTTTTCCTACTTTTATAATGTGTAGATTATACTATGTTCCATTTCATAGATGTTTCTAACGTCATATAATCACAACATTACTAAATTCTAGTTTAGAAATGTATAAAGCAATAAAACCTCATTAAGTATGAAAAAGGACTACAGGGTGACCCACCTATAATTTATGCCACTTCCATAGTTAGGCATTGGTTTTATTGCAAAATTCTTCCTTTCCATGAAGTGCAGGTAGTACCACCCGGTTTTGGGTCAATTTGTGCATGTTGTCTCTTGTTATCCATTCAGAAACACCAAAATAGTACGCCAAAGGCGTGCAGGCTGGATACTTGTTGAAAGAATTTAAATTTAAGGAAATTTTATTTTAACAAAATAAAAATTATGTATATAATATGTACAAAATATACATAGATAAATTAATTATTATGACACATTATTATACAGCAATTAAATTATAATAGGTTATAATCTTTGTCATCTGAGGAACTGGCATCACCTCTTGACATTATAATTTTAATAAAGGCTCGACCGTCTGATCGATTAGGTTGTCAAGATCCCACATTTCCTTTTCGCCAGTTCTCTGGTGTCACTTCCTTAATGGCTTGATCAAACAGTAGCTTAACATCTTTCATTCTAAATGTCGTATCTCGTCATGCTGCAAATCCTTTCACTTGCGCCTATATAAGTTCTATAGGATTTAGTTCGCAATGATATGACGGTAAGCGCAATTACATTATAATTTTCTGCTATATATTCCACGGCATATTTCACAAAACGATTTTTGTGTAAATTTGCAATGGCTACTAATTCTTTCTTTATCAAATTGGATTCAAACTCAATGCCTTTGTTAGTTGACTAGTCGATAATGTCTTGTTTTCTCCAAGATGAAGTTGGTGTCTTCTTTATGCGCCGTGAATATGAATGTTATCCATAACCTCCACTGAATCAGCCGGAACAAATTTCTCTACACCAAGGTAGTCTTCGGAAACATCCGAATTCATGTTTTCATGGTAATCTCCCGTCCGGCATGACTTAAAAGTTAGCGAACCTTTTTTTAAAAAATCCCTCTTCACTTCCAATGTGTGCAATTATTAGTCTCTTCCCTTGTCCCGAAGGCAGTTTAATATCCGTTGACAGGCCAGGCGGGCGCTGGTTATATTTTTGCCTTGCCAAATTTAGTGTACTATATAACCTTCATTGATCCACGTCTCATCAAGGTATATTTTTTTGCTCCCTGCGATACTGCTTTATACTTCTCAAGTATTTTCGTCGCCAGCAAACAATTTCACAGTTTTCTAGTAAAAGTACTTTCGGTTATGCTTTTAACAGGCAAAATCCATATTTTTCAAAGTTGTCTATAAGAATTCTCCAGTTACCAAAGGAATGCTGTCATCTTGTCCAAGCTCCATCAAAATTTTATCTAGGGTGGGTATTTCTTTTTAAGAATAAAAAAGCATAAACTTTTCTTCGAATTACACATTTGATGTCTTCATCAAGGACTTTTGCTGATCTTCCTGGATTTTTTTTGGGAAGTCTACTTAATCTGCTCCCGCAATAATTTGAAAACGGTGGACTTTCCAATTCCATTCATTCGAGAACATCGTTCAACAATTTCTTGTACAGTAGAATAGCCGTGTTTTATGCAATCGTGTACGTTTAAAAGAATAACTTTTTCACTCGCTGATAATGTAGGATTATTGGAACATATTTTTGTTGGAATGAATGTCACCATTTTATTAATATTCTTATAATGCTGTTGACAATATGGGGTAGCATCAAATATTAACATGTTTAAAACGCCATTTCAGAGTTTATAATATGTGTCTTCATTACCTGCCTCAATAGGTATGCAAAAGGACTACAGGAATTTAAAAGGGTGATAAATGTAATCTATAAAGTAATAAAACCTTATCAGCTATGAAAAAGGACTACAGGGATAAAAATTTTACCTACGCCTATGGACGACCACGAAATTCAGCTAAACTGGACGGAATTTCCCATTTTATTACTCTATACATTTCTGAAACAGACTATAGTTCATGTTACATCCTAGTGGACTCGAGAAGTATACACGGAACATGATCATTTTTTGGGTAATTTGGGGATCATATATTTTCATTCACGTTATTTGATATCTCATAAATAATTTGCAATTAACAAGTTTCATTTTCTCCTGACTTGAGTCGCTTGATAACTATTCTTCTTTTATTTGTTTTTCAAACTCGCCTGTTAATAATAAGTCGTTTTGCGTCACGAGGGCGTTGGACTGATCACAATTTAATGTTTAGGTTTTAAACATTATTCTGCTACAACACGTATTACTTCAAGTGATCAAGTAAAGTGTGTTCTACAAGTAATTCATCTAACACTGAATTTAGTGACTAACCGTCAGGTAAAATTTTGAGTGATTTCGAGTATTATTATTTTTTTTAATTGACTTGAAGTCACATTTTTAAAGCAAACCATTCTTTTCATTTTGATAATAAACCAAGCTTTTTATTCATTTATCTCATTTTAATACCGCTACTCCAAAAGGAAAGTAATTAGTAGGTATAATGGAATTGAATTAACTCAATAATTATCTCGGTTTTTATTTTTATATTGCCTACATTTTTTTATTGTGAACCAAGATTTTTGACATCTGCAATCTACAAGTTGTTGGCGCCTTATAAATATCAAATAAATTCAGATCCCTACCCACTATAGCCTTTGAACTTGAACTGGAGTCTAATTTGCACGCTTAAAAGACAGCACATTCTGGCTAAAGCATCTTTAACTTTAACATTTATTTTAGCTTTATCTACTCTCAGTTTTTCTAATTTGAAATGATAGTAAATAAATAAAATTAGAAGCTGGCAAAGAGCGCGACAAGGTCACGTAGAATAGATGAAGATTTATGAAAATAAGGCAATGTTTGGTCAGAGTGCATTGGAGGACAGAGCATTAGAAGTTATATAAAGGGAGACCAGCATAAAGACGGCTGGCCGACAAAGGCAAAGGCGAGTTTACATAGCACGGGAAATTCAGCATCAGGATCAACACAATAACTAAATAATCTGCTCGTAAATGATGAAGAACAACAGGAAACTTCAATTTTGAGGTATCTATACGGTACACCATGGACACGGTGCGGTGTGACAATCATTATAGATAAAGAAGCCAGTAGAGCAGTGTAGGGTTTCGTAACAATTTTGGAAAGAGTAATAATCATAAAACATCTCACACCAAACTAAATTTGATCAAAGTATATGCTCCAACCGTGGACGGAGCTGAGGATGAGATAGACACTTTCTATCAACATATTGAAGATGCCCTAAAAATAGTTAAGCATGGAGAAATCACCATGGTCATGGGGGACCTTAATGCAAAGATAGGCAAGGGGAAGACCTGAAAGATTGTGGGAGGCCGGGGGCTTAGAGAACGTAATGAAACAGGAGATATACTACTGCAATTCTGCCAGGAACAAGAACTAATAATAACAAACATATTCTATAGGCTATCGAAAATGCGGTTATATACTTGGCGATCACCCACGGATAAATCAGACAAAATAGTTAGAAACCAGACCATGATATAGTCTATATCATGATTAAAGAAAGATACCGCAATGCCATCAAGCCAGTGAAATCATACCCTGGAGCAGACGTCTCTTCTGATCACAACCCAGTAATCGCAAAGGTCACATTTACACTTCAAACTATTAAGAGACACCAAAGAACCCCTAGATTAGAGGTGAAAAAACTGAAAGAACCTGATATAAGAGAACTCCTCCAACACACAATAAATGAGAACTTCGATAAGCTTGACAGTAACAACAATGATATCGACAAACAATGGAAACAACTAAAACATTGTCTTCTCAACCCTTCCAAAGAAATGTTAAAAGCCTCCGGTAAGAAAAACAAGAATTGGATGAATGACGATATAATAAACATGATGGAACAACGAAGACAAACCAAGAACAAAGATAGCCACAAACATAAACCGATTAGTAACGAGATCAGAAAAAAGATAAGGAAAGCCAAGCAAAAATACCTCGAAGAAAAATGCAAAGAAATTGAAAACCTTCAAAACAAGTACGACCTATTAAATGTGCATAAAAAGGTCATGGAGATGACAGGCCTACAACAGATAAATCAGAGTACAGCATTACTGGATAAAATGGCAAGATATATATTGGAGACCAGAAAGAAATTGGAACGCTGGAAAGAGTACATTGAGGAATTGTTCGAGGACGAGAGAGGAAAGCTATAACACATAGCTCTCGACGCAAAACAAACAATTCCAGAAATCACCAAGGAAGAAATAGTACATGCACTAAAAATAACAACGAATAGAAAAAGTTCTAAGCCTGATGAATTTTCTATCGATATATTTAAAACTATAGAAGAAAGGCATATGGACATTCTGGTGAGGCTCTTTAATGGAATTTACCATTTGGATGTAATACCCAACGATTGGTTACTCTTAACTTTTAATTGTCTCCCTAAAAGACAAACGCTAGAGAATGTTATGATCACCGTACCATCAGTTTGATGTCCCATACTTTAAAACTGTTTCTAAAGATAATCCACAATTGAAGATACCAAAAGCTGGACATGGATATAAACGAAATACAGTTTGAGTTCCGTAAAGGTTTGGGCATACGTGGGGCCCTCTTTGTATTTGACGTATTAATCCAGATATTCTTGGATATTAACCAGGACATATACGCATGTTTATAGATTATAACAAGGCCTTCACAATGCAGGTCCTTAACAATAAAGGTCCTTAACACGAAACAGATAGACCATAGCGATCTCCGGATCATATCAAATTAATATTATAAACAACGGGCAAAGGTACGCATTAACGACCAAATGTCAGAAGAGATCGAAATTAGAAGAGGAGTTAGACAAGGATGTATATTGTGTCCACACTACTTTTCAACCCATACTCTGAAGAGATCCTGAAAAAAGCGCTTGAGGGAGAAATAGCTGGTATTAAGGTCAATAGAACACCGATTAACGATATCAGATACGCGGACGATATAGTTATATTAGCAGACAGTCTAGAGGATCTTCAGAGACTAATGAACAAAATAGTTGAATGCGGTCAGAAATATGGGCTTAGAACAAACGTCGAAAAAACGAAATTTATGAAGATACCAAAAAATCAGAACAATAATGAGACTCTAATAATTAGCAACAGGACTCTTGAACAAGTAGACTACAGATATCTAGGCACAATGATCAGCTCTACCAACGACTACTCTAAAGAAATTAAAATACGCATAGAAAAGGCATGAACAAACTTTAATAAACTGAGAAGAGTGCTCTGTACAAGGGATTTGAAGCTGAATCTGAGAATCGGAATAACAAGGTGTTATGTCCTTTCGACTTTACTTTATGGAATGGAGGCCTGGACCCTAAACGCGGCAACTGTAAAGAAACTTGAGTCTTTTGAAATGTGGGTGTATAGAAGAATCCTAAAAATATCATGGACGGAACACGTGACAAACAACGAAGTCATGAGGAGAGTGAACAAGGAGCTGGAGATTGTAGAAACGATCAAAACTAGAAAGCTGCAATACCTGGGACTCGTTACACGGGGAGAGAGATATCCCATGCTGCAATTGATTATACAAGGTAAAATCCATGGCAAGAGAAGTGTAGGAAGGAGAAGACTATCATGTCTGCGCAAGAATGGTACGGATGCACATCAACCGAACTTTTCAGAGCAGATTGTCAACCTACGCCGCGGAGATGGCACGTGCAGAAGGAGAATAAAGTACAATATCTACAGAATGCAGTATTAGGTTTGTCGTTTTACATATGCATATTTGATTTAGTATACGATTCATCAATATGTCGAAATAAAATAGATGGCTTTATGCTCTTATTGACCTATGGAAAGCTAACATCATAATAATACCGCTTGTTAAAAAATGTTGTATTTCGCAAACACAATAAAAAGTTCTATGGACATTCCACGACGAGAAAATTTTAAAAATATATATTTAGAGTTGCACCATTTTGTTATAAAGTGCGTTTAATTTAAAGTTTATCTCTGCTGAAATTTGTTCAAATGAAATAAAAAAAATATTTTTCATTATTTGCGCAAAAATCCATTGAGAAATAAATAAAATATTTCAATTTAGTTATTTTTATTCAACGTCTGCAATCTGATAAATTTTCGTAGACATGAACTAACCTCACTAACATATAGCCCGTAGGACAGATTGTTTAAATAAATAAATAAACATGCAAATTAATTTTGAAAAAGAATCTTGGCTCCATGAATTTTAATTTTTAATTTAGCAGTTTCCTTTAGGGTTGCACTTGTTGCACATAGCCCGTAGGTCAGATTGTTTAAATAAATAAATAAACATGCACATTAATTTTGAAAAGAAATCTTGGCTCCATGAATTTTACCAATCATTTTATTATTTGAATTTAAATTATTTTGCATTCGCTTTTTGTCAAGGAATGTGTTCGAAAAATGTTATAAATCACAGTCTTTAAATACAGATTAAATTTCAAAATAAGGCATACATTGGAACACTAGCATAGTAACACTTCTTCCATTGATTACAGTTAAAAATGCAGCAATTTTTATTTTCGTCTCATTGTGGTATTTCGGCCATCTGTTTCGACAGTACCCTTTTACTTTACTGCTCTTTGGAATGAGAAAAGAAGGTCATACAGGTACTTGCCTGAACTGAAAGTAAATATTTTATATTAGAAGGGTTTCAGAAGCTTAAACTCCAATTATATTTCCAGAACATGCTAGTCAACAACGGAACTTTATTTGATATTTTACCACTTCAATAGTCTCATACTCAATTAATTTTATGAAATAAGTACCATAAATGAATGTAGTCAAGTCTAATTACATAAATTTTATTTCTCTTTCTTGGAGCAAGAGCACCTATTGTTGACAAGATTAGTGTTTGGAAATGTTCTTTTATTACGTTTTAATTTAAACTTTCTCTATTAGTTTTCTGGTGTTTCTTTAGCTTTCCTAGAAGAAACGGGGTTGGTTAAAACTATTAAAAGTACAAAAAGTGATGAAAACTTCCATACAAATAAGCCTGCTACAAGTCATTTCGATCGATTATCCTTATCTTATCTGGATTATTACTGCCTATTGGAAGTTAATTGTGGTCATATATCATCATAAAACGCTGTATTATTTCGTTAATTTATTGTTATTTAACATTCATTTTCTTGATTAATTATCTTTGAGACATTTCACTTCGGGAATCAAATTGTCATCTGTACTTGACATTCTGCCTTGCCTGTGTTGTAGACGCGCATCTAAAAAACACTACCCAACCAACTAGGAACGTGTGCTCAGATTAGCTATGTTATCGATATATTGCTATTACATCTTTGCTGTGCGTTATTAAGTTTTACAGGTGCGTCATATAGCATGCCTGCCCGTGCCGCATTACATCTCGGATGTCACATCACTGATGGAGCAGTTTGACATAGTGCACCGCAATAGAAAGAGACCACTTGACCCGAATTTTATGAGAAAAATGTGGAATGTGTATCGTATGGATTAGCTGGTTTAACTTCTAACTGGGCACTTTTGGGAAGTTTGCAAGTGGACTTCCTTCTATCATCTCGACCCATACAAATTAAATAGGAAGAGTCTACAAAGATCAGCCGTTGCAACTGACAGTGTTTGTGTCTGGTGGAACAATTTGGTAAAATATCCTTGTGTGGGATCTTCTACCATACTCATTTTGAGCCTCAAGCAGTGCCTCTCCTATTTTCTTTAGTGTATTGTTTGATTGGTGCCTGGACTCATTCCAGAGATCCTGTCTCGTCCACCTTTTGAGGTAGCTAAGCCGATTTCGACATTAGCAGATAATTAAAAAACATTTTCACAAGATTTTTTTCACCTAAAAAGCCCGTCAACTCAAGAAGTTTTTACTTTACGTGAAAAGTTTTCCCTTCTCTCCTATATTCTTGTTCCTAACAAGTCCCTCGTGTTGACCGACGAGTAGGTGTAGAAGAGTCCTTATTTTAGTCCATTGTGTCCAATAATGCTCGTTTCCTTCTCTAAGTTGCCCGGAGAGCTAGTTCTTAGATTTGTGAAATAATGTTGAAAGTATAAAAAAAGAGAGGTAGAATCTTTGTATAGAAAAGGTGTTCGAACGTTATAAAAATAGTGTAATTGAGTGGACTCGAGAAAAGCGAAGTAAATGAGACAATAAAGATGATAAAAACGGCACAGCTATGAGGCATAGACCAGTTTCGAGAAGACCGCGTAGGATTTGCGGAAACATTTAAAACGCTCTAGAAAAACCGCTCCTAAAGTTTCGAAAATTTAGCATATTACATATCAAGGAAACCAAAAAAAAATCCGTGCAATGATACTGATTTTGGGAACGTTTTCAAGAAGATAATTTCAGCAATGTTCTTATATCTGACGAAAGTTGTTTCCAGCTTTGTGTAACTCACCTATAAATTCTATTAAGAGAACATGTTAAATGAGAAGAAGTATTTGTTGTAATTTTATAATTCAAGTACTAAAAATTTAAACCGAAAAAAATCACCGTTTTATGATTAACATTCATTATTAAAGTTCTTTCCCAGATATTTAGGATGACCTTACACACATTTCTGATAACAATTTGAATAAATATTAAATCTTACAAATGTTTGCGTTTTTCTCCACTTCTATATACAATTCTTTAACGAAGCTGAAAATCCTAAAAGAAACTAGAAACTGCCCTCGTTGTCAAGAACGAACAAATATAAAAATAAAAATGGTTAGTAAATGCAAATAACAGTAAAAAGCTCGTGCAAATTGTCAAGTTTTTTGGCTTTGACAAGGTTTTTCGATTTCATTAGGTCCACTAAACTAGCACTTGTGCTGTTTACACCATATAGCCAGAGCTGAAGCGGCTCTATTTTCCGAAGAATTGTACATAGAAGTGGAGAAAAAGGCAAATATTTGTAAGATAAACATGAATCCTGCACAACAATATAAAACATATCTACAAAAATATGAAAGTCAAAAATCGTAGCATTTCAATGTAATAACGTAACGAGCTTTTGAAATAGGGCTTTGCTTAGCATGAAATTACGTGGCACTGTTTATAAATAATAACCTTACACTTACAAGAAAGCTTGACAAAGGTAAAAATAAAAAATTTATACAGAGCCATTAAAATTCACCACATTCCTCTGAGCGCCCTTTTGAACAAAATCTTCTTGGTGCTTAGGAAGTCTTCTAATTCTACTTGGTTGTGGATTGTGCCACTCTTGATCATGACTGATAGCGGAATCGATAATTTTGCTCTAGGGTGGCATATTTTTTAGTGGCAAGTGGCAAGATTTTTAGTTGCATGGTTCATGGTTCTTCATCTGGTGGTAATTGAGGTAGTGGTGATTTGAGAGTATAAACTGTGAGGTCAAATAATGTAGGTTTGTAATATCTGGGCTTCAAACAATAATTCTCTACCAATTTTTAAAAGGTCAATAAGTGTAGGTGGGTCAAATAGACTGCTATTATGTAAATATTATTTGCATATGCAGGCCCGTAGTTATAAGTAAGTTGTAAATAAACAAACTAAATAAACTTTTATACTATCAATATAGGAATAAGAAATAAGGAAATATTTTATGGAATAAAGACATGACAGTCTTTTAAATATTGTAGATATAACTATTGTATATGACTCTTAAACAAATAAGTTCGACAAACTATTCTTTTATTCGTAATCTAGAGATAGAGTTGTAATATTATTAAGATAATTTGTAAAGAGAAGTTTCTTTTTGTTGCCTGAATATACCAAGCACCAGTGGAAGTCTATACTAGTCTCTCCATTAGACGTTCACGTATAATGCCCTCAAGCAGATTGCGGTTGCGTCAAACCGTGCTAAGACGTAGACTGCAGTGGAGGCTAGAAAATAGAAGTACAAAGGATCAGATTGGATCCAGAAATAAACAAAACCACTGATAATATTATGTATTGTACAGTTAGAGTAAGGTATTGTTAAATGCGATATGTTTTCTCAAATTGAGGCAAATGTTGGGGTCCAACGTTATTGGGGAGAGGGAAAGTGTGAACTACAAAATTAACCTAGACTACTAACTAAATATCACCCTGTCAGAGGTTGGAACTTGAACTTCTAAAAGGGGGTGAACATTCAGGACAAACAAAGCAACCGATTGTAAACCTTAAACGTGCAACGATCACCCAATTTTATTATATAAATACTCAAGCGAACCATCAGTTCGGCAGACTTTGTCTCTCGCCCAAACCAGTTTCTTGCAAGAACACATTTGTCTAAAGTCATAACCGGCAACCTTATTTCCTACCTAAACCCGAGTTTCGTAGCACACATGTGCGTGAAGTCAGGTTAGTGTCCACCTAAGTATAGTAAAGTCGAATCTACGATTGTTTGTCGAAGTTCTATGAAAGACAATTTTAAAGTAAAATTTATCAAATAGTTAGAGTACAATGTAAACTCTGAGCGGAATTAAATCAAAGCTAACCATAAATAAAACACAACACAACTCTTTGAAAAACTATATTATAAAACAGTGACCAGGCCTATAAACAATTAAACAGTATACCTGAATCGAAAAGACATAGTACATTGTAAATTTAACAAGTCTTTAATCAATAGACATTGTCATTGGTTTAAATTAAAGTGCCTTTTTTATTATCTCTTCTCACCTGACGTAGATCGATCTCTAATCATTGCTATCAAATATTCTTTTAATTTTCCGCAATGCTTAAAATTAAATAATTACGGGGTTCTTCCGTCTAGAATATTACATAACATCTATTTAAAATGATTGCATATATTAAAAATAATATTTAAAAATAAAAATAGAAGGTAGGAAAGATTTTTCTAAAAATATATATATAAATGAAATATCTTTATTGAAATAGGTAAAAACCTAATATACAATACATCAACAATTCACAACAAATAATACAGGTAGGCAGACAGTCTCAGTTTCCTAACAATTCTTACAAAGTCTAAATTTTGCTTAGGCATAACCGCACAACCAATTAAATTCTATATTACATACATATACATTTTTAGATTACGATTAAAAGTAGAGAGAGAATTCGATAGTTTCACTTCAGGTGGTAGATGATTATAATCCTGAAAGCTTCTAAAAAATAAGGAATTCATAGAGCTCTTATGATTAGTTCTAGCTTCATCAGTGTATCTTGTTCCGTACCTATGTACATCTCTATTAAAAATGATCAAATCATCAAAATACTGAGGTTCCAGGTGATTAATAATTTTATATATAAAGACCATAATCAAAAAGTAAATTCGTTTCTGGAACGGAAACCAATTAAAAATTTCAAGCATATCGGAGATTGTATAAATCGACTAGCTCTCAGGATTACTCTCATACCACGGTTTTGAAGCCCTTGCATTTGATTCATATTGAACATATATAAGATTGAAACACAAAAGTCAAAGTGAGGCTGAATAATAGCATTATAGACACAAATTCTTGTCTGGATAGATAAACTACTTGAAATTCTACTAAAGAAATAAAGTCTTTTTGCGATCTTTTTTTGAATGTACTCAAAGTGTTCCCCAAAACTCAAGCAAAAATCAAGCCCAAATACTTAACACATGGCACAATCTCAACCAACTCGTTGTCAACCTGTAAGTTAATATTTGCTGTTTGGACAGAAGTTTTAAACGGATGTTTTGTTGTAAAATCATGCCCTTGGTCTTTTTAACATTCAGTTTCAATCCGTTAGCCGATAAATATTTCGAGGTCTCAGCCAAAACTAAATTCATTTTCTGAACAGCTCTATCAAGGTTAGTATCGGTGCATGCCAAGAAAGTGTCATCCGCAAACAGATTTATGAATTCACATTTAACAAATAGCTCAACATCATTGAGATAAAGAACAAAGAGAAGCGGTCCCAAAATAGATCCCTGCGGAACCCCCATCTCACTATCGGCCTCCCCCGATAATGAATAATTAAATTTTACCCTTTGCTTTCTTCCCTGAAGATATTCCCTAAACCAACTCAACACTCCACCCGTAATGCCATAAGTTTGCAATTTGTGTAACAAAACACATCTGTCGATTGTCTCAAAAGCACGTTTGAGATCGAGAAATACACCTACAGCATATTTATTAGCATCAATATTAGTCTTAATTTTATTTAACCTTAACTGCAATGCAGATTCACATGAATATTTTTCACGAAAGGCAGACTGATTATTTATTAAAATAGAATTACTAATAACATGATTTAACAACTGTTGATACACAATTTTTTCCAGAAGTTTCTCTATTGGTGGGAGTGTATTTATTGGCCTAAATTCACCAGATTTGTTTGTGTTATTTATTTTTTGGATTGGAATTATTAAACTTGATTTAAGTTGATCAGGAATCCGACCCGAGCTAAGAGAAGAGTTTACAAGATTTAATATTACATGAAAAATTACTTCAAAAATCTCCTTCAAAAATCTACTATTAAGTGTTTCATATATAGAAAACTTGTTGTCGAGATTCCTGACTACATCACGAAGATCAGCCATTGTTACTATCTTAAAACTTGACATAGCTGGATACAAGTATAATTTAAAAAAAACATTGGGTTTTACATGGTTTTATACTAGTCACAACAGCCTTAACACTGTTTATAAAATATTCATTAAAGTTTTCAGCTATTTCTCGATCATTTCTACGAACCCTAATTTCATTATTTACTTCAAAAGTTATACAGCTTGATGTACTGCTATTTTTGGAATTAATTAACCTTTTCAATGATTTCCACATTTTCCTTGAATTATCCCTGTATATATCAATTTTATTATAATAATAAAGTTCTTTTTTAACCCTCAACATATTTACAACTTGGTTCCTAATACTTTTAAAAATTTGCCATTTTACTAGTTTCTTACTATCTGTGGCGTTCTTAAATATTTTGTATGCCCTGTCCCTATCTCTTATTTTATCGCATATCTCATTGTCAAACCATGACAATCCAGATTTATAATTACATACTTTTATAGGAGCTATGTTCTCAATTATACATTCACAATTCAAGAATATTTCTCTGTAAATTTCATCAACATCACTGCGGTCCAAATTCCATTGACACAACATTAATTTAGATTTTATTCTATTTAAATTATTTTCACTTATATCACTATACTTCTTTACCCGCTCAACAGCAACAGATACATTTGGCAAATTTACAGTTATAATAGAATGATCTGTGATTTTTGGTACATCATGAACGTCAGTGATAATATTATCGTAATTAGTTAATACATAATCCTTTGAAATAATTTGATTTATGCCATAAGTGGCAATCAACCTTTTTAGCTTAACACTATAAAAACTTGATCCTAACAGATCTATGTTAAAGTCTCCTATAAGTACACATTTTTTATCTCTAGAAAATATACTATCAAAAATCTCTTTCAAGCCATCCACAAACGAAACATACACCAGTAGTTGTCATTTACTTTAAATATCCTTTTCATGAGTAAGCGTACTTATTTTTTTATATAAATCAACACTCCACCTGTGTGTCTACTATCTCTATCTGATTAGGTGTTAATGAGTCTATGCAAAGTCGCTGTATTACATATAAATTTGCCATTGAAGTTGACAATAATTATTTCTGTCTTGCTTATGTGCGTTTCTCTATAAGCCCAGATATTCACAAGCTTTATAGAAAGTTTGAGCTTGTACTTCAAACTCAGATTATATGTATTACGTAGTTATCTTCTTAGAGCCCTCTATTTAAGTGATATGAAACTAAATTTCAAACTTTATATTATTTAAGTTTATATCCACTTGTATAGAAAATATATTTTATGTTAGCCGAGCGAGCTTACTTTAATCCTTCTTGCGATCTTTAAATATATATTCTCTCGCTTGGAAAATGGGTAGAATAGTTTTTTATTCATATTATCGAATAACGTCTAGTCATAATGACAAAAAGTTTGCCTAATATTAAAAATGTTGTCTCTAATGGTACCTATAGAAGTCATGTCAATATTACTGATATCTGTCATCTCATGAGCAATCTTCTTCTTCGTCAAGTGCCTATTCGTTGCGAATATTGGCAAACATCGTGGATATGATTACTTTGTTCACGGTTCCTCTAAATAGTTCGGTCGTAGTTTTTGAGAACCATGTTCTTAAGTTTTTAAGCCATAATATTCTCCTTCTTCCTGGTGGTCTTCTACCATAAACTTTCTCTTGGAGAATGAACCCTAAAAGGGGATATTTGCTTTCGTTTCTCATAATATGTCCGAGGTACTAAAGCTTTCTTCTCTTTATGGTGTTCATTACTTCCAAGTCCTTCTTCATTCTCTCCATCACTGCCTTGTTGGTCACTCTGTCCACCCATGATATTCTCAGCATCCTCTTGTAACTCCATATTTCAAAGGCTTCGAATCTTCTTTGTGTTGCCTCGGTTAATGTCCATGACTCCATCCCATAGAAAAGAATCGAGAAAATATACCATCGGAGGAGTCTGATTTTGATGTCAATGTTGAGGTTGTGATTTTAAACAGTTTAGCCATTTGGTTGAAGGTGGCCCTTGCTTTCTTTATTATACACCTGATCTCCTGTGAGTAGTCCCAAATTATCATTGATCGTGGTTCCCAGATAGGTGAACTGTGTTACTCGGTCTATTGGTATTTTGATCGTTAAGCCGTATCTACCACCAGTTTCTCTACTGATTACCATGAATTTGGTTTTACTAATGTTAATTTCTAAGCCATAGTTACTTCTGACGTATTTTATTTTGTTCATTAGTTCTTGTAAGTTGTTCATGTTGTCAGTGAAAACCACGGATGTTGTTCATTCGTTCTCCATTCAGCAAAATTCCTATGTCGGTATTCTCAAGGGCCTCTTTAAAGATTTCCTCCGAGTAGAGATTAAATATGAGTGGTGACATGATAGCCCTGCCTAACTCCTTGAAGAATGTTTACTGTGTTGGTTTGCTCTTCCATATTGATTTTAATAGTAGCTGATTGATTCTAGTAAAGGTTTCGGATGGTCCTTAGATCTTTATCATCCATCCCCGTATTCATCAAGACGTGTTTTATTCTACCGAATACCTTCTGATAGTCTATAAAACAGGCAAAAATATCACAATTCATATCCCTACAGCGCTGGAACAATACTTGTAGACAGAAAAGTGCATCTCTTGTACCCATGCCCTTCATAAATCCAAATTGTGTATGTGACACTCTTTCCTTGCAGATCCTATAGATTCTTCGATGAATGATGAGCAATATTTCACTATAATTATTTATCCAAAATTAAATGATTGAAAAACGTGAATGAATCGATAAATAGTTTGTCGACACTTTAGTTAGTATAAAAATGCAACTCATTAATTAAATACAGACCAACTTAAGAGCTATCTAGCCTTCATGGTAGATTCGCCAAGAGTAGATATTATGATCCAATTATAACGTCTGCACAGTACAAAGGTATGGCATGAAAAAATCTGTTATTTCTAACTACCACCTTTTTCTTCTCATCCTTTGTGCATGCTCTGCACGTAGGGGACCCCTAGTCATTACTGAATGGTGAGTATGTTGCTCTCAGCATGCCGAAATACAGATCCCGCATCCGGTATCCCGCACCAATCTCTGATATTACGGAGCCAGGAATGGATAATGGGTTTTAAGACAGAATATCGGTCACCCGTAAGTACGTGGCCCATATAAAACGCATTTCGTTACTTCACGATACATAAGAGTTTCTCTCTCTACCCCAGCTCTCAGTAAAATTTCGTCATTTCCGAAGAATTCGATAGTGTTCTCTGCGGGTCCAATGCGCATTTTTACCTCCTCATCACAATCCCACTTCTAATTGAGGGTTGTTCCCAGGTATTTAAATTTGGATACTCTTTCAATTGCTGCACCGTTGATTTTAAGATTGATAGATATAATTGTATTCTTGCCTACTAACTGATAATCATCATTTTAGTTATTGTGATGCTAATGCTCAGCCCAAACTGTTCGTCTACTTCAGTTACTCTATCTAATATGTACTGCAGATCATCAAGATTATTAGCCAGGATTACGGTATCATCTACATATCGAATATTGTTGATGGGTCTGCCGTTTATTTTTATTCCAGTAACCACGTTGGCCAGAGCTAGTTAGAAGATCTTCTCTACATAGATGTTTAAAAGCATGGGAGATAGAACGTATCTCTGTCGGACCACTTTAGCGATGTTAAATTCCTGCGCCAGGAGATCTCTTCTGATACGAATTTTAGCAGACTGTCCCCTACCAAATCTGTGGAAAATATACAGCTGCTGCGTAGCTTGAGGATTCTTATCCTCTAATTGGCAACAAGTGAAGATCATTAACTTGCCAAAGGTATCTAGGTAAAATATCTAAATATACACGTACTAAAGTTCTAAGAGCCAAAAAGGCTCTATTTCTTCATGTCGAAATCCGAGCTGAAAACCTTAACGAGCTAAATTGATGATTTAAGTAGGTTGCTGTTGAATTCTTTACAATATAAGAAAATAACAATTCCACGTCTCTAAATTTTGAAGCTTTGAATATACCTGCACACTGGACTAGCCTTGATATTAATTAGGAGGAGAAACTGTCTTTACACCCTCAAACGTTAGACAATATATTTGCGGTCCTTCAATTTAGAAATGCATGTATTCAGTCCGACGCGCATCACTCAGAATTACTCGTCAAGTTTGGATTATGTCTGTACAAAACTTATAGGATGTAAGAGTTTTGTCGAGGACGCTGTCTGATCATGAGGAAGTTTTGGTTGGGTTTCCACTTGGGGTTGATCGGAAATAAGGCAGACGTAGAATGGGTGGAATATTTAGCACGCAAAATTTTAGAACCTTTAAAATGCACAGTGAATCTGTGGTCTCTGTCTAATGCTTAAAATATCATGGGTGAGGGAGTTAGAAACTAGAACGCGCTTAGGAGAGCCAGACTAAAAAATCGAAAATTGTTTGAAAAATGTCAAGAAAAGAAAAATAGCATATTTTGGATGCACTATGCGAGGACACAATTTCAATAACTAATATTGGAAGGTTAAATCGAGGGCAGAAGAGGTATAGGACGTAAAAAATCATCATGGCCAAGCAATATCCGAAACTGTGTTGGACTGCATAACTTCAAAGCACTGCGCAATACTGCATGAAATAGAATTATGTAGTGACCAGGAAGGGAGAACTCCTTCGGAGTCTATTTGTTGTTTTTATGGAAGTTGCACACATTAAAGGAAGATCCTATGGTACTCGACGAGCGGTGTGTGTGTGAAGATATTGATTGACATGGTTTTTGAATAGCTCTAGGTTGTAATTTGGGGGAAGCAGATGCCCTGGACCCCTATTCTCTAAGTTGCGAGATGTGAAAGTTCCACTATGTGATGGGAAGTATCCCACCACCGATCGGTTTCTCTCAGTCGCTTTATTCGGTATTCTTGAACGATCGCATTCTCATAAGTTTGCATAGCGATGTTGCCAAACTTAAGTGGTATATTAGAACTATTTTAGTAGACCTTTTTAACATTTTTGTGGTATATTAACAACCTACAAACCTACGTCTGTTTCTGTTAACCTAACTCTTTGAGCTTTATAATTTGCATTTGTTATTTTATCCGCTTAATTGTACCACTGAGCAAACACCAAAAAAAAACGATCATTGCCAATAAAGAGAACTCAGAAAGACCTATTAGTGGAGTTCATGAAAAAACATCCAGATTTGAGAAGTGTGCGCTTTACAAGTACCTTCACATTTAAAAAAGCAAGGGAACTCTGGATGTAGTTAGCAGACATGTTGAACGCCATCCCAAATGGTTGTTGATGTTGGATATGGTGGCAATGAAACTTTTCGGAGAGCATGTTCTTTAGCTGAAATCGCAGTGATGCCGCGTCTGTCTGCCAAAGATGGGAGAGACGTTTTTGTAAAGTTATTACTTACAACCTTTGCTACCGATCAAAAATTCCTGGAGCCACTGGGGCATTTCAAGTGTTAATTCCAGATTCTTTGGTTATATTTGTCCTTAGTTTCGTCAATCATACGGTTGAATTCGTTTCTCGGTTCGGCAAAATAAATGCGACTCTCAGCGGTCTGATTTTGCTGCCAGTACTTGTAGGCTTGCTGTTTCCTACCTACAGCTCTTTCGCGTTTTCTGTCGAACCAGGACTTTCCTTTTGACGGTCACTTGATGGAATTTGGCATGTATGCTTCCATTCCTGAGGAGATTACTTGCGTAATCTCTTCGCAACAGACTGACGGGTCATCAGTGCCAAAGCAGACGTTGAACCAAGAAAGCAGACGACGAGCACGAAACCATAAGAAGAAGAGGAAGAAGACACCGAATGATATTTTATTGATTTAAAATTACCAAGAGTCCGTTCGCCTTTTAAAAATAATTGTTTTACTTTCCGCTGCCGAGAATTTTAAATACATTCCACGAGTGTCTCGTTGTTTTCTTCTACGGCGTGAATACGTTTCGCTTTAAATTGTTGAACTATGTTAGTTTTAAAGGACTTGTAGAAGCTTTTTATCATTTTCACCACACCGGCAGATACGAATACATTAGGACATTTTTGCGTTTAACTGCTTTCTATGGGATGCCTTCCTCAGGCCATCGCACTTATCAATTCTATTATTTTATTATCGATTAGCTAATAAAATGTATATGAGGCAATCATGGTATTGATAACAGAATGATATTTAGGCAAACTGAACGTAGTTTTTAATTGTTAACATTATTGCTTGACATAAAAAATGTGTTTCATTATCTACACCAATAATACAACATGTGATATTGACATTAAAATAACTTCCTTATTATGTAATGATTTACATCTCTGGAGTTCGGCCGAGTTCAGGAAAGGCAATAAAACCATGCGAAATTGATTTACATTTTAAATGTACCGCCAGAGTGCAGCAGAGATTTAACTGCCAGAGGATGAATATTTTCTCCATTTTCCATGGCTTGATACTCCATTTGGAA
Source organism: Pissodes strobi (assembly GCA_016904865.1). Classification (NCBI taxonomy): domain Eukaryota; kingdom Metazoa; phylum Arthropoda; class Insecta; order Coleoptera; family Curculionidae; genus Pissodes; species Pissodes strobi. The sequence continues at coordinate 99,508 of MU182802.1, read as the reverse complement.
ATCCCTCTCGATGCATTAACTTCTAAGCTACATCCTTCTTTCTAAATAGATTCCAGATTATTTTTGCCGTTTGTCTTTTCCAGCTATTCATCACATAGTTTTATGTAAGGGCACGAGATATATGCAAATATTGCGACCATTCTGTAAAAATATGCTTTCCGTTTATATACAGTCGAATAAATGCTTATCACACATATGGCATTTTTAATAATACAAGAGTATAAATAAATCTTCGTTATCCTAGAAGATCTTGTTTTTTTCTTTCATTATAGCTTGTTGTTGGTGCATTCATCTGTATCATTTTAATAGTATACCTTTTACTAGATTAGATTAGATTTTTTGGAAGTTGTGGGATACTGCTACTTCATGATTAAAGTTATTTCTGGACATATATCATCATAGAGTGCCATTTTATTCTGTTTTAGCTGATGTAGCATTCGTTTTTTAATCAATTCCTTTATGACAAACATTTCAGGAATCATGTCAATTGACATTTTAATTTGACGTTCTGCTTTGCGCCTGTAGCAGAAAGCACATTTTAACGACGCTATGGTTCGACCAGCTGTGTGTTCCGAGATATGCTGTTATCGATCCGGGATTTATAAATATTTGTTTTGGAGAGTGCTTATTGTGAATTCATATTGGAGCTCACAGGTACGTTATAGAGCATGTCTATCGGTCTCCTAGTGTAGCGTAGTGCAATGTTCAGATAAAAAAAAAAACATGAGTGGTTTGGATCTTAATGCTGTCATAGCGCGTAGGAACAGTTTGTCCGGAAAATTTGGACTGATTATTTAGTAGGTCTGTCGAACGTGCCTCTTGCGAGTTGGGCGGAGCCTTGGCACGTAATTAGTCACTATAAGAGCTAATTGGAAAGCACATTTTAGTGAAGTAATGGAAAATTAATTAAATACCTATTCTCTGTATGGCCTCGGCATTAATTTAAGTAAGATTAGTCAGGTCAAAATCTTGAGTGATTATTTCAAATATTGACAAGGAAATCTACTTTGTGTGTGATATGTAGCATGAAGCTCTAGGGGATTGACTAGTTTAAACTTTGTAAAGAAACTTCCTGTGGAGTTTGCGCGTAGCCTTCTTTTTATATTCTCCATCAATAGAAATTGAACAAGGGGCATACTCATTTTAACTGACTGTGCTGGCATTGAGGTAGTGTTCTAGTAGTATCCTCAACCCGAGTCAGTTTTGAGTTTCAAGCGGTTGCTATTACCTTTAATATTTTACTGATTTGGTGCCTGGATTCAGTTCTATTCCTGGGAAGTTCCTCTGTGTTTGTTAGGTGAGTTGTCTTATGATTTTCTTTATACGTCGACATGTTGTTCTTCCATGTGGACGGTCATTATTTTTTCTTTAATTTTCTTTCCAAAGGTTCTGTCTCGTCCGCCCTTTAAGATAGCCTAGCTAATTTAAGCATTAGCAGACTTTAAGAAACCGTTGAAAGGTAAAATATCGGTTTTTCTTGGTATTTTATTTTTTTCTGTGTCTGCAAACATTCCCTGCCTTCGGATTGAAGTAAAAACCTTGAATATTATGTTGTTTCTTGAAAAGCCCAAGCCAAACCTAATCTTAAGTTACTTGCAATTTTCTGACTTGTGCCGTCTACAAGTTGGTGGCGCCTTTAAATAAATCTAACCCCCGCTGCTCTCCAGCATTTGAGCTAGGGCCTAATTTGTGCTTTTCAAAGACAGCCTACGTATCTTTAACTTTAAATTTTCTTAACCTATTTTTATTCACTTTTAGATTCTTCTAATCTGAAGTGAAAATAAATAAATATAATTGAAAGCTAATAAAGAGCGTGGATTACATATTAAAATACAAAGTGTTTCTACCAACAAAATCCTGTAAATTATATCCAGCCTTAAGCGTTGGGTGCCAAATATGTACCCATTACTTGTTAGTTGCCCACTAGGCCATATGCTAGGTTTACTTAGCGGAATCAATTTTTTTTTTAAAAGGCGTGGGTTTATGTCTTGGCAGTTAGGGCAGGTGCACACAAATTTTTGCACAAGAAATTTATTAATGATTATTGATCCTTGAAAATAGAATTTTAAAATGTAGAAAAATACCCTGCATATGACTACCAAGAAATTTAACTTAGATGTTAAAGGTATTTATTAATGAACGGTACGGTTCATACTAACTTGCCAAAATAAACATCGGGAATCCAAATAACTATTTACTAAAATATGAAAAACTTACACAAATCCTTTCAGGAACACAAAATTTTATCTTCAATTAATTTGAAGTTAAACTAGTGAGGAGATTATCCTTTATAATGCATTTCACCTATACTATCAGAATAGTAAATCAAATAAAATAAGGTACTAGGTTCTAATCTAGGTCTTATAATGTCAATATTACCAATACCTATTTCACAACAATCCCAACTAAACGTTGAATCCTTAAAGGTTTGATAAAATGCAGTCTATCACGAGACACTATAAAGGAAGTATTTTATGTAGAAATAATTAACGGGTATTCAGCCAATAAGGTTTATTAAAAGATGATTTGTTTTGCGTCCAAGCTTTCGGTCAGTATATCGTGACCTTCGTCAGGGCTAAAAATAATGTTTTCTTCAAACGTCAGTAAATCCGCCATTACTCGACTGTGTAGGCGGCCGTAAAGTTTCGTTTTTCAAGGCAAGGTGTATTGGTATAAAATTATCGATTATTTAGTGATAATATATAAGAATAAATTGAGCTTAAATCATCAATTTCAGTTCTCTTATTCATAGAATTTGTTTAATTTATTTCGACCATTTCTAAAAATAACCTTTTATTTAAATTTCTTTCTTTATGGAGAATTTTAATTTATTAAAGTTTGGTATGTGACCAGTAATATATGCATGTTCAAACAAAAGAAGTGTTTTTTTGAAGTATTATGTCACTTTTATGTCCAGAAATTCTATTTTTTAGATTTTGTGATGTGTGTGTCCAATATATGTTTTATCGCAATTATTACATGGAATTGAATATACTAAATATAAGTAATTTAAAGCAATAGTTTTATCCGAGGGGTAAACCACCACTGGAAATCATTGTACATTTTTCTGGGAATCACATGGCAATAAATTAGAATTATATGGTAATCGCTTGGGAATCCGTAGGAATCACCTGGGAATCCATGGGAATCCATTGGCAATCGCTGGAAATCATGTGTTATTCACTGGGAATCACTTATGCTAACCTAAAAATCGCATGTCATAACCGAACTTTTTACACAGTTTAAACGACGCGGCGCGGGCGTACCCTTTCAGTTGTGTATTTGCCTCTAAGTTGTGACTAAAAAGTGTTTAGACCCGTAAAATCTTGACTAAAACAGTAAGGTAAGTACTCTACTCTATATTTTATAAATATCATTCTTTGTTGCTGGCATAACAATTTTGGAGTTTTCGAGTGATGGCGATACACCGTGCTTGAAGAGTATGAAAATTTTATCAAAATTACCACTAATCTCAGATAACCTATACTCACCTTATTATCAGGGATGTTAAATAAAAGTTTGATTAGTCACAATTATATCTTTTAATACAATTACAAATAATTTTAAGCAGAATATAATTTGAAAATTCCCACTGTATTTCAAGATACTATACATATAAAAAAGAATTTCAATGCAACTGACAAAATGAGCTCTTGACGAGTTACAAGTCTACTCACGGACATACCTAATGCTGAAGCTAGTAACCAATATTTAATTTTAACACGCTATATATTGGATATCATTTTTATTAAAAGACATCAGTGTGGAAAGAAGAGCATATCTCATTTGGTATACAACTTTTTTTATGCGCGTTTGGAGATGTTTGCTAAAAAAGAATAACGAGATTTGTTACTTTAAATACTTACAGGTGCATAGAGTTAAATGCTCATGGAATTATCTTAGCTATTGAGCAACTTCGTCAAAAACAACTCCCAGAATCTTTGCTTCCCTGGTCGTTTAGCAGCTAGCCATGCGAAAAAATATTCAGAGAAACACGATCTATGAGCAGTACCTTTTCTACTGAGATTAATTATATAATACTTGAACTTTTAAGACGACTAAAATGCATACAAGCTTCATGCATAGCTTCAGTACTGATTTAGGCATATAAAATATGCCCTGAGATGTACTTACATTAAACTTTATATTAATATAATTTTTTTAGGAGCTGAGTTCAGATTTCCCGACAAGAAAACAAAAGACTGGGCAATGATTCTTCTGCCTGTCAGTTAACTTAGCAACCATCAGTGGTACTAGCAGACGATCGAAAAAGCCAAAGAAGACGCAACATTAAGTGTTAGACAATTTGGAATGGAAATGGATACGGAGTGTTAATTTAATGTTGATTTCCCAATAACTGAACTACCCGTACCAAATCCATATGGTACAGAACTTGAAGATAAAGGAGAATTACATCACAATGTTGTAGATCATAAAAATGAAAATATCAATGTTGAAACGTCACTCGACTCCCACTTGCCGAAAGAAGACACAGAATTTCTTCAGTACACATCAAGGTTTAGCAATTGCGATTATCTACAATTAAGAGATTATTCAGGGCAAAAAAATACATAAGTCGTGTCTGGCGGTGACGCTTTGTAATGGAAAAACAAAATTAATAGAAAAGTCAACTTTAATTTGGTTCTTTTTGGAGAAGCAGGGACGTTTGTCGACTTTTTTATGTTCGGCACATGCAAAACAGGAAAATCCTATGCCACTCAACGAGCGGTGCGTGCGCGGAGATGGTGCACGTTGGCCTTGAGGTGCTGTAGATTGTAGTTTTCGGGAAAGACGTTACTCGGAAGTCTATTCTAAAGTGAGGCAGTCCTCCAGACAATGGAGTCTCGCAACAGGGACATCCTAGGTGTTCGCAACTGAATCGTATGTTGAGAGCAGCTTGTGTCTGACGGGTGTTTCCGTTTGACACAACTCTAGTTGGGTTCATCAATGCCAGCTCGTTCGAACACCTTCCGTAGTAGTATCGATAGTGAAGAGATATGTCCGCCACTTTTCTTCGATGTTCAGAGCTATCAAGGTCTTTAGCCAAATCTGGATCATCCACAAGACGGGCTGCGCTCCTCTGTATGGAGTCCAATATAATGAGCAAGTGTTTGGGTGCCGAGCTCCACACTGTATTCCAGAGATGGTCTTATCTGGATCTTATAGAGCAGTAAGAGCTAATGAGGTGTATACAACTTTTTTACTCTATAGAGTGCTTCTAGTGCTCCCTTTCGATTTTGGTGACGAGATGTCATTTTCTACGTTGATGCCCAGTTAATCCTCGTGGATAAGGCCAGAGTCAGTGTTTATCCTGTCATTGATAAGTCAGGTCCTGCGGTGTTTGATTTTCTTGAGAAGACAGCTGCTTGAGTATTTCCTGCATTAAACTGGGCATTATTTTCCTCACTCCATTCCACGATAGGGTTCATATCCTCATTGATGGCAGCAATCTGATTTTCTCGCTCGCGTTGGGAACGAGCAGCGGTCATTAGACTCCGCGACATGAATGAGGATATAAAAGTGCTGTCGTCTGCAAACCTGTAAATAGAATTGTTTGTCCTATCTGAGAGCAGGAATAGTGTGGGAGATAATATACACCCTTGAGGAATTCCGGCATTGATTTTAAATTCCTCCGAGAGATGTCCATCAAGACCAACTCGGATGGTTCGATCCCTTAAGAAATTGAAAAGCCGTAGAAGCAGTGCTGGTGGTTGTCTGTATGTTGTCAATTTGCTTAACAATCCGTCCTGCCACACCCTATCAAATATTTTGGATATGCCGAGAGCCACTGCACGAGATTCTCCGTAGCTCTTGATGGTTTTGGTTCACAGGTAGGTCCCGTAAGTCAGATTTCTCGTTGATTCGTGCTTGCGGAAGCCCTACTGACGATCGCTTATGATATAATATTAAGAGTTCAAGGAATGCCCCTAGAAGAGATTCAAAAAACTAAGTCGGGAAGCCAAATTAATATGATTTTAAAAAACAAAAGTAAACGAAATAGAAGGAATACTAGGCAGGGCGACAAGCAGGGACAAGACCAAGATAGCACATCTGAATCAGGATCAGAAATAAATTTGGCTAGTGAAGCTCTAAGTGAAGATTTCTCTGATTTGGAGGAAATCCTAGTGAAATCAATGAAATGTCCATTATTTTAGATTCGTATTATAACACGCAATGGTATTTAAGGCAGGTAATTAACTGGAAAATAATTTAAAATTAAATTTCTACAACAAGATATGGATATTTTTAAATGGCCCAAAAAAGATGACGTATTATTTTTTATGGACCTGTCATATTAAGTGGCAGTAATCCGTTTACTATAAAGAGAAATGATTTGCTTGCTAAGTTTATTATTTTAATAAACATATCATTTGATATATTACAATTTACAGATATACTGATCCAATGTTTATTGATACTATTAATTACTAAATTGATTGGTATGTTGGTAAAGAGTGATTTAACGTCCAGACTGATTAATATATGATTTTCAGGTATTAATTTGTTATTAATAAATTTTGAAAATTCGAAAGAATCTTTAATATAATAGCTATTAGACTGTTATTTTTTTATTAGGTGCTTCTATAAAAGAAACAATTGGTCTTAAAGCTAGAGTAGGTTTATGAATTTTAGGTAATCCATAAAAATTTGGATATATTGTAATTCTTTAGTTTTTTTTATGTAATTTCGTCAATCATATTTGCCTTAAATATAGTTGTAACTAGATTATTAGAATTATTTTCTATTCAATTTGTTGAATCCTTGTTAACTAAAGAATAAAAATTTTTATCTTCAAGTAAATCATTGGCTAAAGGTATGTATTGTTGTTTATCAATTAATACTGTTGCATTGCCTTTATCAGATTTAGTAACTAAAATATTTGGATGGATGGATAAAAAAAATTGTTTTATAAAAGAGATTATTGATAAAATGACCTACATGTTTATTAGAGTGTAAAGAATTAGTAATGATGTGTGTAAGTTTAGCCCTAAATAAATTCATTTTATTAATATTAAATCCATAGATAATATTTTCAATATCTGATATTAATTTAGGGATTGAAATATCTTTTATATTTGGAGGAACACAAAATTTAAAACCTAATGCTAAAAATAAGTTTTGGCCCTGACGAAGGTCACGATATCCTGACCGAAAGTTTGGACGCAAAACAAATCATCTTTTAATAAACCTTATTGGCTGAATACCCTTTAATTATTTCTACATTCAAACATACAGCCGTGATCCTCTGAATAAAAAAGGAAGTATTTTACTAACTTTACGCTAAATCAATATAATATAAGTATATGGTAAAGTAAATAAGTATAGATGTAGGTAGCCAATAGATATATGCAAGTATAAAAGAAGTAATCATTAAATAAAATTAATCTAAATTATACACATGGCAGCGGTAATATCATCATATCAACAAACATTATTCAAGTGTACTAAATCTACAGGATAACCTGTGAAGTAAATACATATGTAGGTATACATAGCCGATAAGTATCTATGGGTAAAATGAAATGATTATTGAACAAAACTAAACTAAATAAATCTCATGGCAGCGATAATATCATTGGATCTATAAAAAGTCAATAGACACACTAAGTCTATGAAGTAACCAATGATGTAAATGGTTAAAAAATGAAATGAGCTCAGTTCGATCAGGTTTTAACGCGAACAGTTAAAATTGCAAATGACAGCTACATAAACTCGTTCACTGCTATGAGGTGAACAGCTGATTATAGTAAAAACGTATCGTTTAAGTCGGTAGGTATAATACACAAGTAAATTAGATAATCACGAAAAATTATCGAGATATTTATTAATTAAGGTAATATTATATTATATTAAGGAAATTGAAAATCAAATAATCGACAAAGATAATAAGTGGCTTAATTTCAATTACTCAAATACGACAAGATATGACCGACAGTCAGGTAAAGGTGTATTCGGTAAATCTCATTACTGTACAAGTGAACAAAGTAGTTATCTTCTCATAACATCAACAAAGCAAATTCTCCAATCGAGATAATATCGGGTGTTAAAATTGCAGTAAGAAAAAATAAATCAATCGATTTTCATAATATAAGCTACAAAAAAATCACTGCCATCTAGAATTACTAAGTTAGATTATGACATTAGAGAGAATAGATCGGTATGAAATAGTCTTTAAACTTAAATCACTTATCAGCATGTTAATTCGACAAATGAGGCAAATAATTATGTAACTCAGAAATTAAATTATGGTGAGAGAGAATTTTAATGGGAGTGGCACACACGCTAAAGGAAGATCCTATGGCACTCGACGAGCGGTGTGTGTGCGCGAAAATGTTGATTTACATGGTTCTTGTTTAATTGTAGGTTATAATTAGGGGGAAACAGGTATCCTGGAAGTGAGTTCCACAGTAATGCAGTGCAGCAGACAAGGGAGTCTTTGTAAAGCGACATTCTAGGTGTATCCAGTTGCACAACGAACGGGTGCGCTTCTGCCGGAGTGCCGCGACTGTCTGACAGGCGTTTCTGGGGGCGGGATAATATGGGCCAAATCCTGGTAATATTTGTAAAACAGGGATATCTCGGTCAAATGTCTGCGGTGTTCCAGACTATCCAGATCCCGGGTCAACTCTGGGTCGCCGACGAGATGCACAGAATGGATCAGTATGGGATAAAATCTGAACGAAAGTTAGTTATCAGCAAGTTTAAGACAAATGCGTAATTATGTGACTTACGGTAATAGCATAACACTAAGCTGGATGTACGCAGTACAAAAAAGTTAATTCAACTAATTACAGACCTATTGTTAGGCATTCGATATTTAATACGATATTCGACACGAGACTAAAGAATTTAGGCATTTCTAAACCAAAATATGATAATAACGAGAACGAATTTAACATGAGATAATACTAGACCTAAGGTCATGAATCTGTAAGTTAATAAAACTAAAACGGTAATTATCTATAAACGAAAACAAGAAATAAGGATCCTATACACGACATGACATAAACAGCAAATGACCTAGAATCATTTCGTTATATACTCATCAATTAAAATCAATTAAAATTATATATAGCGAGATATAATCAATACAAATAACCTACAGCCATTTGATTATGTATTCGTTAATTTAAATGATATATAGCGGTAAGAAATATACGGTGACCAAAGCAAATGATCAACATCCATTTGATTATATATTCATTAATTAAAATTATACAGGGTGTCCGGAAATAACATCGCCAAATTACAGATGGTGAATCTACATAAGAAATCATGAACATTTTTTCATATGAACATGGGTCCGAAAATGCATAGTTTCCAAGATACAGGGTGCCAAACTTTTTATAAAAAATCAGTTTTTTGTTAATATCTTAAATATGATTTTACTGATTTTGTTGAAATTTGGCAGGGTTATCTGTAGTAATAAGGGGGTAATTTAGCCTTAATTAGATTAAAAATATAAGGTCCAGTGGCGTCCCGGAGGGCATCATACCGAAAATTATTGACAAAAAAACTGTACGCCGCTGACTTTTTCAAACATTTTTTATTTTTTTCGTATTAAGCAACTAAAAATACAATATTTTTGATTCTCGAGTTGTTTTCGTATCTTCCGTTGTTTTCGATAAAAAAAGTAAAAACCGGTTTATTACATTTCCAAACTTTTTTGATAAAATCGATATTTTTATTTATATCTTAAATATGCTTTTACCGATTTTGTCCAAATTTAATAGGGATATCTGTAGTAATAGGCGGCTCATTTAGCCTTTATTAGATTAAAAATAAAATGTCCAGTGGCGTCCCGGGGGGCATCATACTGAATATTATTGACAAAGAAACGTGCGCCACTGACTCTTTTAAACATTTTATATTTTTTTCGTATTAAGCAACTAAAAATACAAGATTTTTGTTTCTTAATTTGTTTTTGTATCTTGCTTCGTTTTCGAGAAAAAAAATAAAAACCAGTTTATTACATTTCTTTAGGGCACAAAATTCTACATCAAACGCTGCAATAAACTAGTATTATTTTTTTTTCTCGAAAACGAAGGAAGATACGAAAACAAATTAAGAAACAAAAAAGTTGAATTTTTAGTTGCTTAATACGAAAAAAATATAAAATGTTTAAAAGAGTCAGTGGCGCACATTTCTTTGTCAATAATATTCGGTACGATACCCCCGGGACGCCACTGGACTTTCTATTTTTAATCTAATAAAGGCTAAATGAGCCGCCTATTACTACAGATAACCCTATTAAATTTCAACAAAATTGGTAAAAGCATATTTAAGATATAAATAAAAATATCGATTTTATCAAAAAAGTTTGGAAATGTAATAAACCGGATTTTACTTTTTTTATCGAAAACAACGCAAGATACGAAAACAACTCATGAATCAAAAATATTGTATTTTTAGTTGCTTAATACGAAAAAAATATAAAATGTTTGAAAAAGTCAGCGGCGCACACTTTTTTTGTCAATAATATTCGGTATGATGCCCTCCGGGACGCCACTGGACTTTATATTTTTAATCTAATTAAGGCTAAATGAGCCCCTTATTACTACAGATAACCCTGCCAAATTTCAACAAAATCAGTAAAATCATATTTAAGATATTAACAAAAAACTTGTTTTTTATAAAAAGTTTGACACCCTGTATCTTGGAAACTATGCAGTTTCGGACCCATGTTCATATGAAAAAATATTCATGATTTCTTATGTAGAATCACCGTCTGTAATTTGGCGATGTTATTTCCGGACACCCTGTATATTGGGGTAAAAGATATGTGGTAATTAAAGCATTTAAATAAATTAAAATCGAGTTTACTTGTTTCTGGTCGATTAACCCTGACAAAGAAAGGCCTCGGTACGGCTAACTGACGGCAGAATTAGCTAGATCACCGTGAAATTCTACCTCACAGAGGGAACTCCATTTCTTATAGGGACTCATGTGAGGTAGCGGAAAGTCTCTTGCCTCATAGAAGATAGCGGAAGGTAATTCCTCTAAACTGGAGGTCTCACGGAAGGTAGCGGAAAGTCTCCTGCCTCAGAGAAGATCGCTAATTAAATTATAAAGAATTTTCACTTTTCAAGGTAGACACACTAATATGTAACAACTCTTTTTTCCTAGGAAGGGTAACCACACTAGTGGTCAAATATCGGTATTCAACGATATGGCCGATAAACTGGGCAGTATATTTGCGAACAATTCCATATTAAAAGCAGACGCGTGAAGCGTCCAGACGAGAAGGCCTGAGATTTCTCTCGAAAAAAATATATACCACATCTGGTAAGTGGCGCACTAAATGGATGTACATATCGAGCAGGTTCGAACACTGCGAGTAAGGTAGCGACAACATTTGCAACGTTGCAAACTTTTGTTATGAACATAGGTCTGCGAGCGCTTCATTCTCAAGATATAATTTGCTGATGGTCTAAAGACATTTTAGCGTTACTCTCGCGAAGGTCTCTCTGATTTTGAAAAGCAAGAATCTTGTTCGGCGGAACGAAAATTTACTTTGCTAGAAGTTAGCAAAACGAGAATAAAAAGTGACATGTTTTTAAAATAGGCCAGATTTTTCGTACCGTGAGACATGTGTTTCATATACCCATATAATATCCAGTTCTTATTTAAATGCAATAAAACGTGTGATATAAAAAATATATTAAACATTTTTGGCAGCACTCAATAATCGCTTGGCCTCATTCAGATCATGCATAAAACTTTGTACAAAACAGTCTGATTAATGGTTTAAAAGTCAAAGCACAAAGCAAATTTAAAATTGATACCTACGAAAGATGTAGCCCAGAAAATAATAATTCCAAATGGATTTCCGAATGATCTCATCGAAAATGAATAAAATATCCATCCTCTGGCAGTTAAATCGTTGCTGCACTGGCTTCAGATTTAAAATGAAAATCAATTTCGCATAGTTTTATGACTTTACTATTTTCGGAATGCTATTGCTGGTTTCCTGGGGATTTATGAATTTATTGACTACGAGCATTTAATATTTATATTAAAAATTGAGGCGACTGTGAAACTATTTTTCATTATCGTGATAGCTAAGGCAATGTTACAAAATTCAACTCAATTTTAAAAATAATTTAATAAGAAATGAACAAAATTGCACTTTTATATGCAAAACATATGAAAGCGTATAAAACATAGATTTATAAGTTAAATTCAACCAACAAAAATGCAGTCTCAAGCGATAGAGATTCCTGTAGAGAATAAAAATGCAATCTGTCATATATTGTTAAATTTCTAGCCATCAATTTATCATGTAGAAGGCAAAAGCGCTTAATGTGATAAAAAAGTAAAAATATCGGCATTTGATTGAGAAGTAAAATATCGAAAGTAAAAAATATCAAATGAAAAACTTGGTAAGTTCAGAATATTGAGAGTGCAAAGTATCGAAAATATAAATTAACAAAGGCAAAATATCGAAAGTACAGCTTAATATCAAAATCATAAAGTATTTGAAGTATAAAATATCGAAAAGAAAAAATATTAAAAGAGGGTAATTACAGATAGGCAAATATTTTCCTGCAAATATGCGTTATTTCCTGCGGAAATTTTGTAAACTGTAAAAAAGCGGAAATCAGCAAAACTAATTCTAAATTACTACTTGAGATTTTCTGACTTGTGTTATCTGAACAGAAAACAAAGATAAAATTTTGTAAAGTTAGAATAACGTAAATCAAATGCATATTAGGATAATAATTGTCACATATCTGATTTTCTTTTTTACTCTGTACACTTAACGTTGGTCGTATGTTTCACAAACTGAAGCGAGGAGTACGGCAACTGAACCATACATCTCATCTAATAATGATTCGATTCATGAAAATCACTCAATAAATGCAGTATTTGTACTTAAATTCCATCGGAATGCAGCAGTATGATATTTAGGTCAACTGGTTAATTCTTAAAAACACCACTTGAGCCGCTGCTATTGCGGTCTTCATGGATAAAACGCTTCTTGTCAATGCTAACGAAATCACCCCTGTGTGTAACGCCTCGTAACACAATCCGTCCTCGAAATAGTTGCTAGTTCTCGTAATGCCAACTATTGCCAGAACTAACCAAAATAAATACAAAGTGGCCCACCATTACCCAAACTAACTCATCCTGGAAATACGAACTAGTCCTCAGGGTGCTAGTGCTCTATATTTTGTATTTTGAATATTTGTCGCTCTCGAAATTTTGTAATTTCGATATTTTTCACTATCGAAATTTTGTATTCGATATTTTACATTTTTGATATTTGCTTTCTTGAGTATTTTGCAATTTCAATATTTAAAAATTTCGATTTTTACGATATTTTGCGATTAAGTTACTTTTTTCTGATATTTTGCACTTTTGACATTTTATAATTTCGATATTTTGCATTTTTAATTTTGTTCGATATTTTGAACTTTTTATTTGAAATTCTGTATTTTCGATTTATTCTTTAATTTCGATATTTAGCTTTTTGGTCAAATTGTGTCGATATTTTTGCTTTCGATATTTTGACTCTCGATCTTATTGTTGTCTGCCAAGCATTTACCATCACACACATTTTGGGTGCCCACCCACTTCTGACGACCATGTAGACCAGGTCATTTTTAAAAATAATAATAATATAAATTTAATATTTTCCATATACAATATTTTTTTTACAATTTTCTAGAGTATAGAGCTGGACCACAAGGACCACAATTTTCTAGTATTCTAGAGCTGGACCACAAGGATATGTTTTCATAAAAATCACTCACTTGGGCTATGTGATTTTGAAAGATGTTACTATTAAAAGTCATCATCTAGAATTTATATTTGCCAACTGTCACACGCCATTTTAATCGTTTTGAACTTTTGTACCCCAGTTTTCCATATGTATTCAGAATTTCCAGGAGCCAGTCGTACGACACTCAGTCGAGTGCCTTTTAGTAGGCGATATAGCTTCCTAATAAGTTTTTGTTCTTCTCTTACGCTGAATGCCTTATTATTGTTATTATTATTATTATTATTATTATTGTTTTTGATATGACACAGTGCTCCTGCGGTGGTGAAGGAAATTCTCGGAGAGCTGACCTTGCTCCTAGGGTGAATTTCCGTCGTGCGTAGCTAGAAGACTTTCCGCACGATGGCGATGTGTGCAGTGCTCAGCAAAACAGATTTCTGGAGTAGAGTGAGGTTGTGGCTTCCTGGGATGAGTTTGATGGCTTCCAAAATCATTCTCGATACAACCCCCGTTGCGCCAATTACCACTGGAATTGTTGATGTCTTCGTATTCCACATCTTCTGAGTTTCTATTTGTAAATCTTTATATTTGAGATATTTCTCAACCTTTCTTTTGTCGATGTTGTAGTCTAATGGAATTGCCTCATCAATCAACAAACATTGCTTCTGCTTCTTGTTTTTCAGGATGATGTTAGGCTTGTTGGCTTTAATGGCTCGGTCCGTTTGCACCTGCATATCCCAAATGATAGTGACGTCTGGGGTGACTATCACTGGAAGTATGTTTGCATATATTCCAGTGCAAATGAGAAGCAACCTGATTTTGGCGGTCGAGATATGTTTTTTTGCCAGGATTGGGCAGCCAGAGATAATGTGGTGGATGGATTCCTGGTGTATCCGACAAAGTCTACAAGTTGGGTCTTTGTCAGTCTTCAGGATTCTCGTCTTCGTATAATTGGTGGCTATGGCCTGCTCCTGGCATGCAGTGATCAGGGCTTCGATTTCCACTTTCAGGTTTACGTGCTTTAACTATTTCCATGTTTGATTCTCATCGAATATTTCTTTTTCTATCTCTTTCAGGATTTGACCATGCATTGCCTTTTCTCTTTATCTCTCTTTGTGTTATTTTCTTAGTTTTAGTTTCATTCTTTCTTTGATGACTTTTACTCCTTTCGTTTCAGATTCCTTGATGTCTATAATATATTTCTTCATATCTTCCATTGCAATGGTCGTTTTACCCTGCATCTGATTGAAAACCATTTGCATGATCTGTCTTTGTCAATATTTATCATAGAGGGTTTTCTTCTTTTCGTTCATCTTTTCACTTAAATTAGGATTTAGCGATTCTTTTAATAATGAGATGTCTTTCCTCACTTTTCCAATGCGACTTAGGATTCTGTTTTTCCATGGTGGTTCGCTGAAGTCGGTTTTATTCTTCTTTAGCAATGGTATAAGAGTAGGACCCAAGGTTTCTTGAATTACGGCAGCTGTGGCATATATGAGTTTGTTGATTGCTGTGAGTTCCGCATAGTCCTGTTTATGATTATTTATGATTTCTTTTATAGCCTGGTTACCCAATCTTATTAGATCTTTGGTTTTATTGTTATCATTGATTTTCCTGAGCGGTACTCTTTGGATCTTATTGTCGTTAGTGTTGTCTATCTCTAATTTCTCGTTTACTTGTTCTATTAGGGTTTTTAGCTGTTGATTTTATTCACTAGGAGTCTCCAAAGTTTTGTCTTTGTGGCAACTCTGCTCCCGATGGACTAATTCGGTTGGTTCGTTTGCCTGTGATGCCTCTTCAGTGTTTTCCTGTGATGTGATTTCTTCTAAGTTTAATGGGACGTGGATGGTTTCTTTGACTTCTTTCTGGATTGATTCGATTACATCGGGAGGCAGCTTATTCTGGGTTAGTATAAACCTCCATTGGTTTGCCAAGGTATTATGATTGAGATGGCGGCTGGATTCCGGGTTTCTTTGCCTCCAGAGCTGATGAGTCTCTTTCAGATTTGCTGTTCCATATTTTTCTAGAATATAGAAATGCTTTCTTGTTGGGTACATTCTTGTTTTTGCTTCAACGTAACTACTTGTGTTTTTCGACTGATCTCTTGATTAGGTTTTGGAAGGTTTCTTCTGTGCCCAGTTTCATATTTATCCTTGCTCGTTGCTGGGGATCGCTTTTCTGTTCTGTTTTCTTTGCTTTGAGAAGTAGCTTCAGTCTGAATGTGTAGGTGTTTTTTGACATTTTCCAAGATATTCTCTAATTCGTTAGGTGGAATTTTGTTTTTGTCTAGGATATATCTCCTCTGCGTGGCCATGGTGTTGGGGTTTAATTCGCGCTTGTTACAGGGATTTCTGCGTTACAGGGATTTCTGCCTTTCGATAAACCAAAGCCTTTATGGATATATGGACATATCAGTTTTACCAGTTTTTTCCATGGTGTGATAGTGACACCATATGATCTCTTTATACTCGTCCAGGGTCCACTTCTTCCTTATTAGGGGATTTCTAATTTGCTGGGCTAGATTCACTGTTTCCTGTTCGGCTTTCTTAGTTTCCATACTTATTTCTATATCTTCTATCTTGGTGGTGTTGTTTGTGATCACTTCACGAGTTAATAGTTCGAAGTGTCCTTTTTCCAGGTTTTGATCAAGATGAGGTCAATATCCTTCTTGTGGTTGCTTTTTGATATAACAGTTGGATTTTTGTCACTTGTAAATTGTTCCGTTACAGGTGGTTTGGTTTGTGTATAGATGTTGAAGTTGGTATCGTACAACTCAGACATCGCCAATATTTCAACACTTGTTCCGTAGGTTTTATCCTGGTTCATGTAGTAACAGTAGGATCTAGAATTTTGGAGTCCGTGACGACCAGATAGTCCTTTAGTTGGTCCCAGTATTTTCTTACGAATTTGACTGCCTCCCCTCTTATTTGTGGGAGTTTCTCCTGGGTGCCAAATAAGTGAAGACTAACTGCTCTGAAGAGGCAGTTCCCGTCACCGACAATTGGATGTAGCTTGAAGGATGAGCTAGCTTTTGTTGGTAAACTGTTGTGTTAAGCGCTGGTTTGAAGTTGAGGATTTCGCTTGATGACGACCTGGGGAACCTCGGGCCGCCTGCCGGACGCGGATGCAGGCGAAGTCGCGCTGCCCCCGTTCACGTCGTTATGTATTTCCGAGGCTTTCTTCTTACTAATTGATCTTCATGGTGGTGTCAGTTTTTTGTCCACGGGAGATATTTTATTTCTCTCCTACTCTCCAGCTAGGCTGGTGAGCATCGCCATCGCCAGGGGCCGCCCCTGATAGTTGAACTGACGAACACCCACTGGTTAATATTATTATTGTTATTATTATTATTATTATTATTATTATTATTATTATTATTATTTTTTTTTTTATTATTATTATTATTATTATTATTATTATTATTATTATTATTATTATCATTATTATTATTAAAACTTTGTTCTTTCTCATCACATTAGTGATGGATGGGGTTCCTAGTAGAAACGGTCCACGACAAGTCTCTACCGTTATTGAGATTACATGTTAAGGTGACTTTTAACTATTGAAGAAGTTTGGAGCATCACCGACTTCTGGAGCTGTATGTAGGTTTGAGGATGAAGTTATTATTATAATTATTATTCTTATTACAACATAAGTCGGTTTATATCCTATTCCGGATGCATGCATCAAGGGGAGTAGACTAGTTGTCATCGATCTCATCTACTGTCTTGTAGGAATTTTCTATCTATGTGGCAGGTGCTAAGTAGGACTGCCTTCTGGATGTCGATGAAGGTGTTGTAGTTTAGGCCTAGTGCTTTAAGGTTCTGTTTCAAGGTGCTCGGTATCAGTCCTGTTGGTGATACGATTATCGATATCACTTGAACCCTATCCAGTTGCCACATTTGTTGTATTTCGATGGCCAGCTCCGCGTATTTGGCCTTCTTGTCTTGGTAGTTTTCCAACATGTTATTATTGTTGAGTACGGCGACATCTATCCAATATTCTGCTTTCTTTCCATTGTTTACCAGTACTACATCAGGCCGATTATTCGTCACCCGTCTATCGGTGACAATTGCCTGGTCATAGTGAAGTTGAAAGAAATTACTTTTAAGAACGGGGTTAAACTGGCACTTATAGTAGGGTACATAAGTGTTAAGCAACCCATATTTATTAGCCAGGTTTTGGTGTACACACCTGGTTGTGTCGCTGCAAGTAGTCAATGTTAGCCAAGTAAGTAAGCCCTGTCTTTAATAATGAACTTGGTGTAGTTCCGCGTGTTGATGAGTTGATCTTGTATTGTCATCACGAATCCTTCTGTCTCAGGAAATAGCACACCATCCTTCAGCCACCTGTTGTATGCTTCTTTGTATATATGAGGCTGGTTCAAATCGCTGTAGTGTCATCTATGTAGCGGCTTTGGCTCATTGGTTTTTTTTCTCGGCGTCAGAGAGCGTTATCAGGCTAACGTTATTACTGGAGAGGTTCAGGGGGGTATATATTTGATCACTTATTAGAGTGATTCTGTGAAGTTTTGATATTTGCACCTTTCTGTTGAAGAACCCTCTCACTTTCACTAGCTGCCGAGCATGCAGATTAAGTAGGTCAGTCAGTGATCGTTCTCCTTCTCTTCTGTTCGTATAGTTGAGGCTTGTGTTTGGTCATCATTGTGCGAGTAGTTCATTGCAATTCCTTAAGCTCGGTGTTGCTCCCCTTTAAGACTCCAAAGCTATAAGTCAGGATAGGTACAGCGTAGGTGTTTATTGCTATAAGGAGATTTCTTGCGTTCTTAGCAGAGCAGAATAGGTTCCGCGTAGGTGTTGGTTGATGTTAAAAAAGGGTGCTCTGATGTTTTCTCTTGTAGTACTTTATATATCTTCTCAGGCGCTTCGATTTAACTTTTAGTGTCTGCTTCAGTGTATCCATATACTCATATTATTATTATTATTATTATTATTATTATTATTATTATTATTATTATAGCTTCTGAATCATTGCTTTTTCAAAAGTTTTCGGAACTTGAATGAACTTTCGTAAATTTGTGAGAATGGAGATGTTTGTTTTAGTTTCTAGTACTATAACGTATGATTATCTTTTTTAGTTATAATAAGTATTTTTGAATATCTTTCATTTTCGAAATTTGGCCATGGATTTTGCGATTTTCGGAACTTTCTGTACGCTGTCCTATTTATGTTATTAAACGAAGACTTCATTTATTAACTTCATAAATATATTATAAAAATATAAAAATTGGTCATCTATTATGCGGAACTCTTCATGATCTGTTAGTATTAGACAATTAGAATATAAGTTTTAGTTACCTAATATGTAAATATTAAATGTTTGTGTTATCTATGTACCCATAAATCTTCTCGGACTCAGATACCATTCAAGAAATGCCAGAAGAAATAAAACTATACGGAATTGATTTCCATTTGAAATGTACAGCCCGAGGCGATTTATCTGCCGGAGAATTAATGAATAGTTTTTCCACTTACGATAGCACAATGCTCTTTTTTGAGAATGCATTTAAGTTCTAGCAATTTGGTTGGTTTCGTCGGCTTTAACTTATTATGAAAATAACTTTGGTGTCCGATTTAAATTGAGCAAGCCGAATGCTCTTGGGCGTATTTAATTATTTGTGAAGAGGAATTTAGTTCCTATATTGGCATGTACTTTTATTGAAATCTAAGAAGAAAAAGTAGTTCAGTTTTCACTAAAAACGTAAAAATGCACTAGGGCTCGAACTTCGAGTTTCCTGATTAAGAAGTCAAAACCGCTCGATGTCAAACCAAGGCCACGGCAAGGCACTAACATATTTTTCCTATTTGTGACGATTATTATGGTTTTATAATAACAAAATTGAATATCTTATACATAATCTGAAATCACTGTCTGCATATAGACGAAGTTATCTTCTAAATGGCGTACACTCATCAACTCTCCGAATTCAATTTTATTCAACAGAAAATATTAAATATTTCAATTCTCTGAACGCTCATAAATCCCTTCGAAATCCGACAACATTCAAAAGAAAGAAGGGTAATAAAACTATACGGAATTGATATCCATTTTAAATGTACAGCCCGAACTGAAGCGATTTAACTGCCGGAGGATGAATATTTTTTCAATTTACAGTAGCGTATTGCCGTTTTTCTTAAATGCATTTAAGGGTATTAGCTACAATAGTCCAGATAAATCTGGATTAGCTTTGTCCCCTTTGGCTCATTATGCTAATCTGGAGCTTAGATGTACGAGTTTAACAATAGAGTAAAGTTTTTCTTCACTATTTCTTTCCAATAGTCTACAAATAACGTAAAATAAATTATTCCTAGGAACTATGTGGAAAGTAGAATTTTCCAGCTGGGAGTTGGTACTAGAGAGTGCATTTTCGCTCTCAATTAGAAGCTTTTCAGAGTGGCTTACAATCGGTTAGACATCCCAACTGGAACAATGAACCTTATGGCTCTATGGATCATCTAGGACCCAAAGATGGTATACCAATAGCGTAAACGTATGCTGAAATGCGGTTTATGTGAAAAGCCTAGGATATTATATTTAACCTCTTATTTTACTCAATTAATCTGGTCAGTTGATCTTTGTAAGAAATATTAAATTTTACACTTTTAGCTAGAACGACAAGCACTTCGCAGTGTGGATGTCGGGTTAACAAGCCTAAATAATGCAACTAATCATCTAATTAAATAAAACACTCTTATACATTAAATTCTTATAACCCTCATTTTAGGAAAGTTAATAAACAAATAACACATACTTTGAGCCTATTTTATATGGGTATGGGGATTAATTAAAAATAAAAATATTTGGCTTATTTTTACCTCACTTCTGAGGAACAAAACATTGCCAAGGAAGAATCTCAATTAATAAATGAAAGTTGGATGTGAATTTCAAGAGGATTTACTTTGAGGACAATTAACCTAACCTTATTTTATAATTGCTACTTCATGGTGGAAGTTACTTATACAGCGTGATCAGTTAAGGCCACGTAGCGGCTGTATCTCGAAAGCTATCCATGCTACGATTCTGAAGTAAAAAATTTATTAAGAAAAGTGGCCAAAAGAATTTGTTTAAAAATATTTTTAAGTTCATAACTTAACCGCAAGAGGGCGCATTTGCTATGGTGTTACAATAAAACGCAAAATGCTCCAAATATCTCAGATACAATGTAGGTCGGAAATACACTTTTTAGAATCTATGTTCAATCCTCTACAAATTTTATTTAAACTATTTTTCTCTAATTACCATGGCAACTGCAGGGTGATGGACAACAGTTTAAAATTTTTAAAATGCTGTAACTTGGGTTTGCCTTAACCGAATTTAACAAACGATGGCTCATTTTAAAGAACTCTTTAGTCCGATTTAATTTTATTATAAACAATTAAAAATTAATTTGCATGCTTAAAGATAGGGGGCGCTATTCAAAAAAATGTCATACTCGTTCCGATTTCCTAAAAAATTTAAATGCAACCCTATAGCTTTTTTTACTTTGTTTGATAGGTCATTAGTTAAGATAAATAAATTTGAAAACCGGAGGTCGATATCTCTTTCCGTTTTAAAATTATTGCAAAAATAGTAGACGAGTGTCAGAGAAAAATGACAATCCAAAATTAACTTGCCCTAAATGAATGATAAATATTAAAACTAAACAAAACTTATCCATAAATAATTATTCCTCGTGATTTTAGTATTTTTTCTAATAACTAGAGTGGTTTATTATTATTTTTTCTATTAAAAAAGACGTCATCATATGTATTGATTTAATTATTGGAAAAAAATAATTTATAGCGAAGCTGGCCATGATCTATTAAACGAAAATAGAAACTACACGGATAAACGGTTTACTTCAAATTGATGATCAAATTTATTATTATTAGTAGTATTATGAGGAAATAATAGACGTAATAATAATTGTAAAATATTTAATAAATAAATTACCATTAAAGAATATATTACTGAAAAATTCAACACTAATTAAATCGAATCGCGTAACAGTAAATAAAACACAACTAAATTACATCAAAATAACTTATATATAACAAATTTATCTTAAATGTTCAAATTGTCTTCCATCGTTTTGAATGCAGCGATTTAGCAGTCTCCGAGTGGAAAATGCAGCAGCTTCGATTTCCGCTCTAGATATACTATTTATAACATTTTTAATTCGACCTATCATCTCTTCTCCGTTAGTTGGTCGAGTTTTATATACTTCCTTTATTCTGCCCCATGTATAAAAATCCATACAAGTCAAATCGGGGGACCTAGGTGGCCAGGTAACAAGCTGCCTCTACCAATCCACCGGTTGGGAAACTCTTGGTTCATGTAATCTTGTACAATACGGGATTAATGGGCTGGACACCCGTCGTGCTGTAACCACATATTTTGTTCTTGTTTCCAAGGGAACTTCTTCCAGTAATCTCGGCAAATCAAATGGTAAGAAATGCAAGTAGATTTCACTTGTTAAATTACTTCCAAAGATATGCGGGCCAATAATCATTCAATCGATAATACCACACCTGACATAAACGCTCCAGCTATGCTGTTTATCAACTTCACGCATTCAGTGTGGATTAGTATTCGACCAGTAATTCATATTATGACGGTTCACTTATATTATTGCCAAATGAGGCTTCGTCTGTCCACAATATTTGGCACGAAATGTGAGAGTTCTCTCGGGCCTTGTTTTTAAGCCAGTGGCAAAAATTCAACTATGATCTAAATCACTTTCCTTTAAGGCTTGATGCAACACTACATGATATGGATGCATTCTATTTTCTGCAAGAAATTTCTTTTTGCACCAAAAGAAATTCCCAAGTCTTAAGCCATTTTTTTAATACTCATATGGAGAATGGGGATCCAATACATTTATAATATTTTCTTCTGTCCTTATCCGGCGATGTCTTTCTACAGCAGGAACTGATTGGTCTCGGCCAGTCTGTCTCAAGCGTCGAGCTGAACGGTGAAATACCTCTCTAGAGCGGTGTACTCTGAATGGGAACGCAAAACATACTCTCTTACTCTCTAGAAGCTATAACTGAGTTTTCAAAACATTGAAAAAAATAGCTGACATATCATGCGCTCCTTCAGTCGTAAAAGGCATTTTTTTCCGTAAGAATACATTTATCGAATAGGTATAATAATTTCAAATTATGCCAACAGTAGAAACTGTCACTATGACATTTAACGTGAATGATAAATTCTTTGTCTCATTGTAATAGATCATGGCCTGCTTCGCTATAAATGCAATACTTACAATTATTATTAAATCAATACACATTTTTAACGAAACAAAAATAATAAAACACTCTAATTATTACAAAAAAAAAAACTAAAATCACGAAGAACAATCATTTATGGACAAATTTTGTCGAGTTTTAGCATTTGTCATTCCTTTAAGCAAGTTAATTTTATTTAGATGACCCTCTAACACTCGTCTACTATTTTTGCAATAATTTTAAAACGAAAAGAGATATCGACCTCCGGTTTTCAAATTTATTTGTCTTAAATAATGGTCTATCAAACAGAGCAAAAAAATCTATAGGGTTGCATTTAAATTTTATAAGAAATCGGAACGAGTATGACATTTTTTTGAATAGCGCCCCCTATCTTTAAGCATACAAATTAATTTTTAATTGTTTATAAGTAAATTAAATCGGATTAAAGAGCCCTTTAAAATGAGCCATCGTTTGTTAAATTCGGTTAAGGCAAACCCAAGTTAAAGCATTTTAAATTTTTTAAACTGTTGTCCATCACCCTGCAGTTGCCATGGTGATTAGAGAAAAATTGTTTAAACAAAATTTGTAGAGAATTGAACATATATTCTAAAAAGTGTAGTTCCGACCTACATTGTATCTGAGATATTTGGAGCTTTTTGCGTTGTATTGTAACGCCATAGCAAATGCGCCCTCTTGCGGTTAAGTTATGAACTTAAAAATATTTTTAATCAAATTCTTTTGGCCACTTTTCTTAATAAATTTTTTACTTCAGAATCGTAGCATGGATAGCTTTCGAGATACAGCCGCTCCGTGGCCTTAACTGATCACGCTGTATACATATATCATCATAACGTATTATTCCAATTATAGTCGACTTTCTATAGTGTAGCAATGTGATTTAAAATGTTTAAATGTGCGAGTTTAACAATAGCAAAAAGTTTTTGTTCAATATTTATTTCTAATAGTCGACAAATAACGTAAAATAAATTATACCTACGAACTAACTAGAAAGTAGACTTATACAGCTGGAGGTTGATACTAGAGAGTTGCTTTTCGGTCTCGATTAGACGCTTTTAAGGGGTCTTACAATCCGTTACACATTCTTACGAGGACTACGAACCTTGTAGCTCTATGGATCGTCTCAGA
This sequence comes from Pissodes strobi, assembly GCA_016904865.1. Classification (NCBI taxonomy): domain Eukaryota; kingdom Metazoa; phylum Arthropoda; class Insecta; order Coleoptera; family Curculionidae; genus Pissodes; species Pissodes strobi. Next base: position 75,409 of record MU182802.1, on the reverse strand, counting down.
TCCGAAGGGTGGTATACCATACCAATAGCGTAAACGTAGACGAAACGCGGTTTATGTGAAAAGCCTAGGCATATCGATATTTTACCTCGTATTTTACTCACTTTGCCTTGTCAGTTGGTCTTTGTAAGAAATATTAAATTTGCCATATTTAGCTAGAATATAGAATAAATTTAGAATTAATTCACCGAAAAGTATTGACCTCTTTTCAATAATTCTTACCGCAAAATACAGCATTTTTTCCTCTAAATGCAGCATATAAAATGAAATTTAAAAATCAGACTGTTACACCTTTAAAGTATAAAATAGGATGAAAACAACTATAAAAACGAAACTGGCGTTAAGTAATTTTGGGACAATTAACCTTACCTTATTTTGTAATTGCTACGTCATGGTGGAAGTTATTTGCGGACATATATCACCATAGAGTGCCATATTATTCCGATTTTAGTCGACTTTCTATAATGTAGCAATCGTTTTTTTATTAACTTCTTTGAGATTTAAATCGTTTAAAATCGTAGGAAATGCAATCCCGGAGCAAAATGCGATGCCGGAGTATCGGAATTAATGTTCTTAAATCCGAGGATCGAATCTAGGAATTTGCATAATAGCCTCTACAGTAGCATTATTTTTATATTTGTATTAGAGCGCCTAAATATATCACACATAAAGTGTTAATTAGACAATAAGAACAACTTTTATAGAAACGTGTATTTAACTAAACTGATATTCATTTGAAACGAACATGAAAAGTTTTTAGTTCAATTTTTAAGGTAAGTATGTATCCAAAAGACTGAAAAAGGTTTTTAATGCGGTTTTTAATTGAGGTGCATTTCATGACCTATCGTCTAGGCTCCCGGATGTTCTTAATATTATTAATATGTTGCTTATAACATTTAAATAATCCGTGATCAAAATGGAAAAATTGCATGTGACATTTTTTGGTACTCTCGGATTTGTCTAAAATATATCTTTTTAAAATAAAATGTGACTTTTTGCATATTAGCTAGAACTATTTAGTAAGCATTATGTTTCAGATTCGGTCTTGGTCGAGTCTCTAAACAAACAGAGATGTGCTCGTAGGCACTGTAATTTACCATAGGGCTAGTTCTAAAGTCATTTTGTAAATAAAACAAAAAGCTTTAGCATTATATAAATATTTTAATAAGTTATTTTACTTGGAAACAACTGGAAAACAAACAAAATATAAACATTGAATGAATGTATGTAGTCAGTGCTACGATATGAACAATATCAGCCGAGGCAAAATATCGACCTTGAAGAATATGACAAAAATAATACTCTTAAGAACTAAAGCATTGTATAAAAAGGTGTAATTCTAAACTAGTATATGATTATAAACATAACCTTGAAGCTATGTACAGTTAAATGTCTGTTTAAAGTTCCTGCGGAGCAGCTACGCATGAGCTCGGTTAGCGGAACTAACCTTGATATTAATGGTGAGTCCTCATGTGCGTAACATTACGCCAGCGTAACGGCGTTCTGCGATCTGATTGGTTATAGCAGGGCACGTGATATACGCGGCGCCATGTTTTTTGCGCTGTCAAAATTACGCCGGAGATACGCGGAAAGTTGGATTTTGTTCAACTTTTCAGCGTAAAACTGACAGCGCCTGTCATTTTCAGGATTCGGGATTCGGGTTTCTTTTGCCTGATCTGATTTTTTTTTAAATATAATTATATATATTATATATATTACGACCTATGCATCTCATGCTGCATTAGATAAGTGTTTTAGTGGATTAATTTGTACTAGTTTTTGTTGCCATCTCATCAATAAGGGAACTTTGGACGGGATAAATAATTATTAATATAACTAGGTATTTATCCTTTCATGTTCTTCTAAGTTTTTGTACATTACGTAAAGCTTGTTAATTTTTTGCCGATATGCGTTTTCATCGGCAAGAGAACATCTTCTAATGTCCCTATTGTATAGAGAAGTACTGTTACTGTTTGGGGGCCCCCTTTCGGGAAGCCAATGGCTCTGCTGCAAGGCAATACGCCAGCACCGCCCTTCGTCCGGGGCTTAGGGAGAGGAAGAGCTACCCTTCTACATCCGTTACACCTTATTCCGGTTTGAAGGGCCTTAATCGGTGGGAACCCCAGTAAGACGGGCCTGAGCCCCTGGTGATTCCCGACTTGTACGTAAATATAAGCAAATGCACTGCACGACTGAGTTCCTATGAAAGGGGGCTTCGCACACTGTAGATATAACCACTTTCTGTCAGAGACCCCAGTTCCCCGTAGGATAAATCCCCGACCGCCAAACAGGCCACGCTACCGCGAACGGAAATAACCCTGGGGTCCTAGTAGGAATCACCCTCCAATACGCGACCCACCCCTCACACTATCCAGCCAGCACGACTTTCCGGACTCCCCCCGCAGGATTGAAACACGTTTTCTAAGCAAAATTCAATATCTATATTTGCCATTGTTACTTTTGGTTATGTTGATCATAATATGTTGACGTGGCTCCAAAACGCTTACGCTTACATTAGGACGTTACGTTAAAACGCGCGTACAATACGTTACGCCGACGATACGCACATGAGGACCCACCATTTATACAGCAAAATACAAGCAAGAATAACAGGATAAATATTATCTTAAAGTCCACCTATAAGCTACTATGTACACAATATTCACAGTTGACATGAAACGTTCAATGTTCAGCACTTTATCTTCCAACACTGGGGGAAAGTCACTTTAAAAAACACTTGCCAGGTATCTTGCTAGCTTCTATATACAATGTAGTTTGATTTCTTGTAAATAGGAATGATTTGAATGGAGTGGTTTAAATCTGGTATGCAGTTATTGCATAATAGCATGACCTGGATGCCTTGTGAAATGCGGTTTTTTGGTACACGCATAAATGATTGTAAAACACGCTATGCAGGTCGCATAGGTATGATTCAAATGGTGTATTGAGATTTGAGACTACTGGCAGACAAGTGCCGATTAATCCTTATATGAGAATATGGCCAGAGAATGATTGCAGACTAGTGCAGAGTAATCCTTATATTAGAATAAGGCTAGAGTATAGCAACCCAGTGTTATACTCTGATAGAGAATGTTGAACCCCATGGACAAGACCACATGGGAACGCTAGCACAGCGATGGTACAGCGTTTGAGAGAATGTGACTGTAAACGTGTATGTTTACTTACTTGAGATTAGAGACAAGACTCTATTGTGAGAAATACCTTTGTAGGCTTCCCATGGACTAGGCCAATGGGGACGCCAGTACACAGCGTCATATCTGTGATTGAGGATAATGGCAGCAGGGTGCCGATAAATACCTTTTCTGTAGGCTTGAGACGACGATAATTATGGCTGGATACCACTATGACACTTGAGTAAAGAACTAGAGAGATTATGAGGTCTCAAAACGTGAAAACTGGTCCGACATGGCGGCTTGGCGCCATGCCGGCGGGAACAGCGCCTTTAGAGCGACTTACATGGTTGAGAGTCGAGATGCTACTTCGTACTGAATTCTAGAATCTAGAACGTGATCGTGATCAACTCGAAGGAGTTGTTAACGCCCCTTGTCTCCGCCCCTTTTGGCGGGATAATCGGACAGAGAAAGAGAAATAATGTAAGTATAGAGATATTGTGTAAAAACATGACCGGTTGCCTAAATTAACATTATGAATTTTAATATAAATCCTGTTGAAATCTGCTGGCTAGTTTTCATGAATTCGATTATTAAAGATCGGAATTTTCGTTACTCCCTAGAAAATCCTAAACCTTCCTAACTACAATGCTAGGAAATTTTAGCTTGGGTGAAGTGGCTATTCTGGAGGATGCGCTGTGATTGGTCGGATGGGCGTAGGATACGAGGCCGGCTTCAGATGACTAAACGTGGTTACAACAGATGGCGCTAGTATTATCGCGGAGAACAACGGGAAGCGCTATGATTGGTCGGAGGCGCTTTATTTTTAGCTTTCTAGACTAGTTGATGCAGTGGATAAACGTTGTAAACAAGAGATGGCGTTGGTAGTATCGCCATGGATTTTAATTTCTCTTTGGAATGCGAGAAGTGGCGTGGAATGTAAAATTGTACAAAATGAAGTCGTTAGATTTGAAGGCGAGTTCAAAATGGTTTTTGAACACATTACTTTAAAAAAGCTTTTGACTAATATTCTCTTGGCAGACATAACTCTACAATATACAGAGTGGTAAACAAATTGCAAAATGTTACTAAAGCACTGGATCACAAGAATTAGTTTTAAGTAATTACTGAATTACTGATTTTTACCTAGGCTTAACCAGTTATGAGGTTGAGAATCTCTTATTGCAAAGCCCCTTTAGTATTTTTATTAAGTTTCAAGTCAAAAACGTAAATATCAGCAATGTTGATTTTAAAATTCAATAAATCGAAAACGGCAACAAATGAACGTGGGAAATGAATTGAGATTTCTCCTTTACATCGTTTTATCCGCCAGAAGCAAGATAAAAATAAGAATAAATAAATATTTGTATTAACCCCTATTGTCATCAAATAGACTCAAAGTGTTAGTAGATGTCAACCGATAAACAGAATATCAGTTTGCTTTCTCTCAGATGGCAACAGAAATACAGATAAACTAAAAATTAAAACAATTTACGTAATGTTTAGCGGAAGGACGGCACAGATAATATTAGATAATAAATACAAAAAAATAATTTGTCGACGTGTACAGTGAGAGGGAGTCCGGACAGGAATTCAAAACAATGACGGTCTCGCTTTGATTTATGGATTTGCTTTTATGTCGTCTTCTAGCTTATTACTAACCTACGGACGAAGAAATATTTTCCATATAATAAATGTATGGTGAATCACGGCGTGAAAAGCCTAGGCCTGTGTATATTGGCGGTTAACTTTACAAATAATGTGCTTTTAATTTAAACCGACGTAGGTTGAGGAAATAAAAAAATTACTAGTTATAGCTCAGCTAGGAGATGTATATAATATGTGCAACCGTCCGAAGGACTTTCTCTTAAATGGTAATTGTCCATGACGAAGCTAGGTCCTCCCAAAAAGTGGTTGCTTGCGAATAGGAGTTAGGGTATCCAGAATGCAACACCCTAAATGAATAGAGGTTGGATTAAGTTGGGTATAAAAGTTCCCGATACCACCGCAAAACTTCGTAATCACATGCACAGGGAAAATATATCACTCACTCTAACCACAAAAACCCCCGGTACATAGTCATCACCAAAAAAAAAACACATTAACCAGGAAAAACTTAGGCTATTTCAGTAATAGATGCCATCTGGAAGATATGATAGCCGTTTGATAAAAATCCAAAATATCTAGAAACAAAAAACATAAAAAAAATTGGAAATAGTTTTCCCTAAGAAATAAACTAGATAGACGAATTCCCAAAATCATATTCAATTCATTAGCTCACTGGTATGTAAATTGACTTTTCGCTGGTATAGAAAACTTAAACCTTTTAATATCAATTTATAACCCATCTATCATATGCCGACGAGAAATAAATGTCAAAGACGAATCATTCATAAACATAAAACACTAAGCACCCTTTACTGTGATAGAGTATGCATATAGAGAGGTAGCTATATATGACTCCCTGGAATATGAAGCCTTAAATACCGATACGAATTTGGAAGTCTGCATTATATCCACGTGCTTAAAAAGACGCACATCCGTTTGCTGCATCTACCGACCTCCTTCATCCTGCAAACTAAAAGAAAACCTCCAAAATTTACTAGACATCATGTTTGTCCTCCTTCCTAATCGTCGGGGACTTAAAAGCACGCAACAACTTATGAAGTTCAATTCAACAAACCGCAGAGATAAAAAAAAACAGAACTCCTACAAGACAACCTGCTCTCAATCCTAAACTAAAAATCTCCAACATTCATTAGCTCGTCTCCCATGGACCTTCATCTGTAGTACCAGTCATCTGGGACCTCCAATGGGATATCTTGGAAGACACCTACAGAAGCAACCACTTGTATTAGCCCAAATTACCACCTGTGCATGCAAAATACAACCCTAAAATGGAATTTAGAAAAGCATACGGAGCTAACATAAGTCAATTATAAACCCTTCTTCTGTGGATTACTCTGACATAATTGCCGCCCACCAGGAAGCTTTGTATACTCGCGCCCTAACTTATGCAAACTGCAAAAAAAGCCCTTCACCAGGATATAAAAGCTTTGCACAATTTAAAAAATGTCTTATTGCCAGGCAAAAAATAAATATCGCTGAACCATCGCATCCTTTATTACAACAAAGACAAAAAACACCAAAAACCTTAATCATTACTCAATGCGTCTCCTCCCACCTAAATATCTCTCGTCACTTCCCTGACCGAACACAATCCCAATCGCGCTTCTCCTCATATCATCACCCTTTTTTCTTCTGTCGCGCCATCCTCCTCACCCACTAATTTTTCTAATTTGTAATTTTTTTTTCATGGTAATTTGTATGGTCCCTTCTTCCAGAAGGCAGCTTTGCTGGATATAACTCTGCATTCGAAGGGAATTTGCATTGAGCATTTTACATTATATTTTGTTATTGTCTTTATCAAACAGTTTGTACAATAACCACAATATTTGCTATAAACTTTTTCCAATTCAAGTTCAAAGTGTCCACTGTATGCTTTTATTTCCGATGAAACTACTTGATATTGTATATAATGAAGTAATTATTATTCAAACCACTTCAAAACATGTGGCTAAGTTCGCATAATTTCAAACATTATCTGTAAGAAAAAGAATTGAAAGTACTATGCCAAGCCTAAGTAACCCTAAAGATGTCCTTAATGCATGAAACGTAACAACTTCCAGTCTGTTATTCCTGGAGTTTGCCAACTTCGCCGAAACACGTCTCCGTCTCGAGTACGAGGTGAAGTTACGACTCCCTTAAGTCTGACCCGACCTAGACATTGTAGGTAAAGTTATGAAGCATAAGTTTTGCAGTTACGAGAAGGTTGTTCATGTACAAGTATGTAAATGGTACAAGAATTCCGGAAAGTTGTGTGATTTAATATAAGAGGCGTGTCGTACATACATCGGTTATGGAGCAACTGTTTAAATTCAAAACCCATAGTTTTTGTTTTTCAACGTGTTTTGAATTAATTCCTCATACATGTTTAAAGAAAAAACATGTTAAGAGATCCGCTACTTTCTACACTATCAAATAAATAAATATGGTAAGCAAAATTTTGTTTAGATTGTTGATACATATTAGTAATATTTAAGCAAGTTTAAATGCTAACGAAAATCTCTATAAACTGGGAAAAGTAAGTGTTTGGGTTTATAAGAAAATCTCTTATTATCTCTATATATTTAAAAGGGTGCAAGAAAAACTATTATTTTTAAGCGTTTAAATGGAATGTATACTTTTTGTTCTTGTTATTTACTTTAGCATTTGGTTAACCATTGATTTTGCAAAATAGTCCCGGCAGAGCGAGAAGCGATATTTTGGTTGATGTTTCATCAAAATTCATCTTTTTTAAAATACTATGCGTAGCACTGTTTTTTCTGAATATCGATGATCCGAGGAAATAGACTAACATCTAGTGCTATGCAGCATAATTACAATGGTAAACAAATATTTGCTTATTTTTGTGATATGGTCAAAACAAGGTGTTTAATATGTAAAACTTGCTGAAAGAGTGGAAGATAATCATGACTTTTCTCTAAACCATGGGGCATAGTTGTTTTCTAACAAAATATAATGATGGCTGTGTTATTATTAATTTTAAATGTACTACAGATTGTTATTGTCGATGTTTTACGGCAATATTTTGCTTCTATAGTATCCGCTAATAATGTCCAATAATAATCAACAAGCACACTGTCACTCCATTTGCCTTGATATCATTTAAGTAGTTCACTGACAATATATTTGAAATTGTCAGCTTCTACATTTCCAAGAAATTTGCAAACGCTGATTGAAAAGGGCTCGAAGCTCGTACTTTAGTTTCATTTACCATATTCCCAAATATTTTACCTTTTATTATTTCCCTTATTTATGGACTCACCAATATGCCCTCTTTAATTTTTGTTCGACTTAATCCGGGAAATTTGTTTTAGATGCAAGGAACCTCTTTTACTTCGATCCCTTACTTTAACAAAATCACTCTCAATTTAATATGCAAAAGTGGGATCAACTAGTGATTCACTGGTAACTTTTGTTAGTGGTCCCGTAGTAATTGTCTGACATAGTGGTCACTCGTTCTATACATAGTGACGATCTCCACAAGGCTATTCCACTTACAAAGCAGACTACAGTGTTTGGTATACCTCAGTTTTGCATTCCAATCTTCGCATATGGACAAGTTTTCAATAAACTCGCAGGTTTTGTACGATTCCTTAATATGCACTGCACGAGCTGCAGATGATGTTGTAAAAACGTCCTTTAGACTTAAGTGCATTTAAGCACGCCACTGGATAAAAATGCAAGCCGCGAAAGAATGTACATCTGCATGCGGCAGTTTAATGTTCCATGATTCTAGAGTCGGCGGTTTGGAATTCTCAACCGACTTTTCTATCGCGCGAAAATTAACGCCTTTGATTGGTTGTGCACGGTCGGGTGAGAATATCCAGCCCTAAAGCGCGACACTAGAATTAAAATTAAAATTAGTTGCAGTTCAGATCCCGAAAAGGCAAGAAGCAAGAAATCACTTTAGGCGAGCGCCATCGTTGATCTTCACGAATCCTAGCAAGACTACCAACTCTATCCATGTAGCCCCTAGCCCCATATATCTGAGGAATTTATGAGATTTTCCCAGATTTTTGGCCATTAGGGACTTAGCCACATTTTTGACATCTCGAAAAAGATAGGGCTGTAGAAAGGTCACGGAGGAACGAAAGAAGCCCCGAAGCGAAGGAAAAGGCATTGTAGGACTAACACTCTCAACTGGTACCGAATCAGCCTCCTACCGAAATTATTAAGTTTTTCTGAAAGTTTGCAACCTCACGACTTAGACGAATTTTCGACAATCTTGAAAAAAGGAGGGGCTCTAAGGAGCTTACAAACAAGCCAAAGAAGCTCCGAACCGAAGGAAAAGGCATTGTAGGGCCAGCACTCTCAACTGGTACCGAATCAGCCTTCTACCGAATTTATCGAGTTTTTCGGAGTGTTTGGAGCTTCAGGACAGAAAAATTTAAGAAAATTTTTTTTTTGAAGACAGATGTTAAGCACTTGAAGACTCGTTGTCAAGCGGCCGAGTGCCAACAATTCTCCGAAACCTTCGACTGTATGCGCACCCTACAGCAACACCCCCCAAAAAAAGGTTAGTTGCAAGCACCTTGAGTCATCGTACCTGTTTGAGTTTCCCCCATTCACGTATGTGCTTCTCTGATCCTTCATAATAGTCGTAGTTAAACATTGGGCGAGAGTAAAGCGCGTCGACGGTTAGTTGAGTTTCGAGAACTAGAGAGCCCCCTGACTCCTCCATACTTTAGCTAATCGGCCTACGGGTGAAAAGCGAAAGGGCATAAGAGCCGAAAAAAGAAAATAAGGCTTAACCTAAAGAATTCGGGCGCTTTCAAAGAGTGATGTTGTAGTTGATAATAAGTGGACTGTAATTCTCTGGTTATGTTAA
>MU182802.1:19313-45827 GCA_016904865.1 Pissodes strobi | reverse complement strand
GTATAAAACTTGCACGCCATCTTATCGACATATTCGTTGATATAATCTATAGCTGCCCAGGCGTGCAAGTCCCGTATTCTAGTGTAACGACTTGCCGAGAATACTGCCCTTAAATGCCTGTTTTGCAATACTTGCAGTCTTTTGAGGTGTGTGTCGGCCACCGAACACCAGACCGGTGCTCCATAAGTCAAGTATGGCCTAATAATAGATTTATAAAGGATGAGTTTATTTGAGGGACTGAGTCAGGAACCATTCCTGATCAAAGGCTTCAACTTTTGCAGGGCATCCCTGTTTTTGACATACACATGGCTTATGTGCTTGCTAAAGTTGAGCTTTGAATCAAGAATGATTCCTAGGTACTTTACAGGATTTTTAGGGTGGATGGGGATGTTGTTGACTAGGATAGGGGCGGTTTCGATATTTGTGAACTTTCTGGCGAACACGGCCAACTCCGTTTTGCCGGGGTTGAGTCGTATCTTCCAGTCAGTAGAGAATTGAGTTATTAACTCCATGTGAGCGCTTAAGTTGTTTGTCGCCTCCTGCGCGGTGTAGGAGTGGGATTAGAGGGCTGTGTCGTCCGCGTAGAACGCTAAGGACGTTTCAGTGTGGGAAGGAAGATCTGCTATGTAATAACTAAATAGCTGTGGCGATAGTACCGTTCCCTGAGTCACCCCCGCCTTGATCTCTCTCCGGGATGAGAGGGATACGCACCGAGAAGGCGCGCCCGGCCAAGTACGACTCTAATAGCGCTGCGAAGTGCAATGGAAAACTGTGTTTGATGAATAGCTTATGCAGCAAGCCATCATGCCACACCCGGTCGAAGGCTCTCTCAATGTCCAGGAGTAATAGGGATGTGCAATGCCCTATGTTGAATCCGTCATATGTATCCTGCACGATCTTCGCAGCAAGCATGCAAGTGCTATGCTCGTTGCGAAAACCGAACTGCTCCCGGGGGAGTACATGACGGTTCAGGGCTATCCTGTTCATCCTGGGCAATAAGAGCTTCTCGGTGAGTTTGCTCAGTGTATTGAGAAGAGAAATACGCCTATAAGAGCTGGTAAGCTTAGGGTCTTTCCCGGGCTTGGGGAACAGTACCACGTACGCGATCTTCCAGGATTTAGGGAAATGTTGCAGGCGAAGTATAGCGTTCACAATATGCATTAGTTGAATCAAGGTTTTGGTAGGGATGTTTTTAAGGAGAGGGTTAGGGATTGTATCAGGTCCCGGAGCCTTATTCTTTGGTAGACGACAGAGAACACTGCGAAGCTCAGACGGGATGACCAGAAGTTTCTCCATTACAGGGGGTGGAATTGGATATCGTTTTTTAAAGGGCCTTATTTCCTCTGTGATTTGAGCGTGCAATGGCACGGTGTCCGGTATTTCCCCATGTACGTTCTCGAGAAAGTCAGCGAAGGCCTCAGTCTTCCCACGGTCATTAAGGATATCCTCGCCATTATGTAGAATGGCGGGAATTTGAACTGGGCCTCCTCTAACCTGTCTCGCAAGCTTCCATAGGGAACCATCGTCCGTGCCGAGCTCATTGACAAACTTCTCCAGGCCGCCTCCCTGTATTTACGGATATTCTCCCTAATCTGATCCATCAGAGCGTTGACCCTGGTCTTGTCAATTGCAGCGCCATTTCTCTGCCATCTACGCCGAATTCGATTCCGGAAACTGATTAGGTTTATGATTTCGTCAGGAAGAGTTTCCACGAATGGTTTCTTCCTGACTACAGGACATAAAGCGTCTCTGACGTGCCGGATGTTGCGGGTTAGAGTGTCAACTTCTGTCTCAAGCTCCTGGATGGTTTCAATTTGCCGCGGGATGATAGTTGCCTCGTTTAGCCTTTGTCGAAACACTCGCCAATTCAGATTTTTATAGGATATATAAGTCCCATAGGCTTCCGGCCGCCTAGCGTTACTTAGGCTCATCTTAATTGGCAAGTGATCCGAATTAAAGTTGTTAATGACTTTAGGCAACGCTACACCTGCCATTCCGCGGGTCATTGCTACATCCAGGAACGAAGACCGGTTTCCACTATGGAAGGTTGGATAATTTGTTCGATGATACAGGATTTCCAGGTTGTTTCCTAACATGTTTCTCAGAACAGTGCCCTTGTGAGTGGTATATCCGTCGCCAAACTCAATATGTTTGGCATTAAAGTCGCCAATTAATATTGACTTCTTTCCGGGCTCTAAGAATGCAGTGAAATCATTCTGTGTTAGTCGCAGTGCAGGTGGAGCATAACCGCCGGTGATGCATAGGCCGCCGTCTAGCTCGATAGACACGTATTTAATGCGCGAGATTAGGCGAGATTTTCTTTTATATCTCAGCGACCTATGCACCAGACAGGTCACTCCTCCTCCGCGGGCACGCCTATCGAGACGCTCGACGCTGGCAAAAAAGTTTCGAGTAGAAAAACATCCTGAAAGTTGGAACTATCGCAGTTGCGTTTAAACACCTGCCAATCCTTTTCTTGCTCGATGTAGATTATCGTACTATTATGTGCATACTTAATCGAGAATTTGTCGATGTGCAGGCGGTGCATATCATCCTGCAGTTTACGATGACTAGTTATTTTGCCCTGCAGGACAATCGGGGGTGGCGGGCCAGGTTTAATCTTGAGGGTGGCTTGCGCCTTCTTTCTTAGTCTTGAGCTGGTGCGGGTTGGGGGTTTCTTAGACTGGTTTTCTACAGACGTGGAAATGACGCTACTGTCGTCTTCCAAGTCGGACAGCGCCTCATATCTGTTTTGAGTGCTTATTTTGGAGGGTTCTCCAAAGTTGAGGTTGACGATTTTTACGTTTTTCTTAAAGCCTATAGTTTTATAGGGCATTTTGAAGGGCTCCTTTTCATTCTCGGATACCAGGGGAGCAGAATCGTCAAGTATCCTACTCTCTTGGTCACTTGTGGCAAGGCTTTTCTCAAGAGGGCTCTGCGCTTGCCTCTTCCTGCTCTCCTCGTTGGACACGTCCATATCTAGGGGCTCTTCTTTGCGGCTCTTTTTGTTGCCGTTTCTTCCTATGTCTATCTTAGATTTGACGTTCCTGATTGTGCTAGACGAGGGTTTAAGCTGATGGAGTGCTTTTAAGTGGTCAATAGCAGTATTTAATTGCGGGATAATAGAGGATGTACTTTTCCCCGTGACGCTCTGTAGCTCTGCGTGTGATTTAGCGCAATCAGCGCAGTTTTCGATGTTTTTAGCTAATTTGCTATGGATATATCTGCATTTATCGAGTACTCTGTCGCTGGGTGCACTACTTCTCATGTCAACGGATTGCAGGGACGCACAATCGTCGTCCTGATCCATTCTTAAAGCTTTAAAAGCCGGGGGTCCGTCCCCGGAAATTTGCTGCAAAAAGCTCTATGCAGCCTTTACTGATCACTAGTAACGTGAAACGCAGGCCTATTAATACACGGTTTAATCCGAAAATTGCGGTGAAAAATTCGCAGTGCGCTTTCTGGGCACACCAGCCAGTCCTATCCGGTAAGATACCAAGATAGAAGTCCCCCTGAAATTTGAAGGCTTTTATGAACTTCAACCTGTTCTTGAAATTTTGATAGCAAAGAGGTTTACTTTTGATCTATATCAATCAGTTTCGCCATAATCATCAATAGTATATTGCCCAATCGCCACGTTAACTTTGTTTTTTCCTAATCTTGTCTCAGTTGCTCTTCTATTTGGAGAAATATATCCCTAATAATACCTTTTTAAAAGCGTAATATTTTTAAAAATACATCGTCACTCCATAACTTCTAACCCAAATAACGAGGATTTAACAGAATGCTTTCGAAATACAAGTAATTGTCCGCAGTAATATGCGATTCATGTTATTGATAGGTTCTATCAAGCTTAGCACATCTTGCGATGGATGAGCTGTTTGCTTTTTATCTGGCCTAAACGCTTTTTCCAAATTGATGTCCTTTCCTGCCTACATCTTGGCATTAATCATGTAGTGAGTCTCTGAATCAGCTGGAACGTGTACCTTGAATCCATATTTGACAGGTTTATTTAGGATTTACATTCCAAAAAGCATCAACCCCTGAACGGTATCATCATTTTGTCAAGTTTGTAGTGTTTTCATGGGCTGTAATTATTTTTTGAGTGATTCCCAAATTATTTGAACATATTTTCAAAATGCAAGTTTCCTATTATCAAGTCTTGTTGTGACGCGTATCACGCCTTGGTTAGCGTACAGGTTATATAGCTCAGATTAAGATCGATCTATGCCAAGTGAGAGATGATAAAGGGGACACAAAATAGTAGCAATGTCTATTTTTCAAGGACTTAATGAATTTACTCCGTACCCGATTAATAAAACAAGCATGCCCTTATGGTTGATGTATGGTTTAAATTGTTTATCCGTCTTGGTTCCTGTTTTATAATACACAAGCAAACCTTCCTGATTGTCATCCACCTCACCATTGCATTTGATGCACACCTCAATCTCCTGCATCAGTCTTGTCCTGGCTACATTATTTGGGAACTTCGTTAGTTCTGAGTAGATCAGTCTCAAATACTTTGTTTTTAGGTGCCCTCATGAAAAGTCATAAGTCGTTCCTGTTAAAGTTTTTTAAGAGCGCTGTTGTGTTTTAATTTATGGTTACTTCATTTAATTATTTAAGTGTTCTCAGATTATCTTAATTTCACTCAGCACTTTAATGCACTGTAACGATTTAACTATTAAAATCACTTGACAATTTTACACAGATCTATTGTATATTCGACTTTAGTATATAGGTATCCCCCAAAGAACTGTGTTTCTGTAAACAGCACCTCTTGAGTTAGATTTGAGGATTAGAGTATCCGTAAAACAGCCTACGTTCTTACGAACTGCAGAGCAATGGTTAGAGCAGAATAAATGGGGGATAAAAGTCTGTCGGACTGATGGTCCCCTTGATTATTTATATAATAAAATCTGCTGGCCACTGGAACTTTAAGATTCATAATGGCCTGCGCTGTTCTTTCGTGTTGTTTTTAATTTGTCTTAAATGTTTACATAATAATTTCCAAGTTCAAGTTCAAACTTAGGACAGGATGATAATTAACTAGTAGTTTAGATGTTTTAGTAGTTCACACTATTTTGCATATTGTCTCTTCTAGTGGAGGCATGATCAATCCGCAAACAAATCACTAAGAAAAAAAATCGTGCAAAAGATATTGTACATCTGAAAATATCTCTTCCAGTCCCTGCCGTAGTTCATAAGGTCTAAGATCCTCTTAATTGGATTCGAAACATCCTTTAAGGCATGAAAGCTCAATAAAGACACGGATCTCACAAGCATCTCTGTTTTTGATAAAAGTAGGATATTTATAGGTAATTTTTCCTTACACTAATTTTAATATAACGTCGTTTCCGAACAACAATTTTGTATTGGTATGGCGGACAATTATTTCTTCCCTCATATCCTATGTGAAAAGTGGGTTCCACGCTTCAAAGGGGTTTTTGAGCGGGTTTACCATGGATTGTTCTTGCAATCCTCTTTGAACAGTAATAATTTTATGTCGTGAGATTATGGTGCCTATTAGAGGTGCCTCAACCTACTTGTAAGTGCTATTCTTTCCACTCCGCAACTAACTCAAACTAATCCTAAGTTGCATTAAATGTTTCGAACTTTGACTAAGCTTTGCCTGTAACATAATAATATATGCCTGTTTGCATAATATGAAATATCTGTTATTTTTGGAGGAATCGCCAAGTATCGGTGTAGCAGATAAATTATAATCACAACTGTACGTTTCAAAGTTACTTGCAACAAAAGTTATTTTTTACAAAAACAACCAACAAGTATCTGATTTCCTGTACGCCAATGAGAGACGCGTACGTCAGGCCTCTTCAAAGCATTTTTTTGATCCTTGACCGACCCCGGCCAGAGATTTGGCATTAAATATTTCCCTTTTGCTGTCGACTTCTCGGGTCAGTCATATATTTTGTTGTGCTAACGTAATTGGTATCTTGGTAACCCATTTTAGGAATTCTTGACACAAACAATGAATAATGTATATCGACAATACAAGTCAGTAGAAAATGGAGAAGATAATATTATTGTTAATAAAAAAACATGTATACTATGCCGATTTATCGGTTGTCCATTATTTTACACAAAATAGGTTGAGCCAGAGAAAATTATAGCTATGCTATAGAAGGATCATTCTTTCGCAAAAACGTTAATCGACAGCGGGCGCTACTCGATTCTAATTACTAGTGAATTTACAGCGTATTTTAACTTCGCTTTGCTTATTAGATAACGTTGCCGAACAGTATTATTTTAACTTTAATGATTAATACAAATTGCAAATTCATATCAACATGTCATATCTACAAAATAATAACTGGACTATTAAAAAAAAAATGTGATTCTACTGGGTTAGTTCTTTTTATCGATACATCATTTATGCCATTTTTTTGCAAAACATCTAAAAATGCAATTTTTTTTCGTGTGTTCCGTTGTATCGATTTTAATAAAATTTAAATTTAAAAAAAATCACGGTTTTTTTAAAGGTGCATATAGAGTAGTCATAATGCAAAACTTGATGAATAAACCTGCCACTTCCTATCAGTGGCCTAGAAATATAAAAAGAGTATTCCAAAACAGAGGAAAACGTGTTACAAAAAATTAAATACATTTTTGTAAGCGGAATAAAATGTAATTATAATAATATTATTATGTTTAGGTGCCGTGGCTTAATAGTAAAGATAGAAGCTTGCGGTTTTCGCGAACTTCTGCCACTTTTTTATAAATGGAAACATGCCGTGAAACGATTTTTCTAGCTCTCTTAATTTTTGAGATATAGAGATATAGTTATATAGGGCGATAGTAAAAATAGCACATTTTTAGGCACAACTAGTTGTACAATTTGTCAAAAAGTTGAAAACGGATCCTTATAGGGATTTTTACGTAGAACCCAGTGACGAGTCATTTCTTAAAACATTTCCGTTTTTGAAATATTAACCATTGTTTGGCTTTTTTGCTATACCTATTAAGCAATTAATATTTCTTTCTACGAGGTTCTCAGAAAATAATGTCTTGGTTTATTTTTATAAACATAGAAAAATATCGTATGCCACGCTCTTCCTTGTCTTTTAGTTACCTTCATTTCAGATTAGAAGAAGCTTAGAGTGAGTAAAGCTAAATTAAAATTACCGATGTGCAGGCTAAAACGAGTGGTCGAAGCGTGCACATTAGGCCCTAGCCAAAAGTAGGGGGGTTATTTATTTAAGGCGCCACCAACTTGTAGACGGCACAAGTCGGAAACTCTCCAAGTTGAAACATGGAACTCGTTGTGACAAAATAAAATATGAATAATATACTCAGCGGTGGACGCCAGACACTTACCAATAATAATAAAAATTATAAACAATAATGAAACTAGAAGTTAATAATAAATAATAGTACTAATAAGAATAAATCGATAGTTCAGAGCGATTCAGTTATGAAGTCCAAATAATACAAATCAAATATACTTACTACTTACATCCTTTTTATAGCTTACTTAAGATGGAGTTTTGTTTGCATAAGTTAGTAAAAGAAAAAAAAATAGAAAACAACGCAGACTCCACTAAGACTTCACATCAATAGTAATATTAATTGCTATGTACTGAAACAACTGTGAAATAGAGAGAGAGTGGTACGCCAAAGCATTATTAAATTAGTCGGCTAATAAAAAAAGCTTTGAACTTATTTTAAGTTACACTAAAGCACTCCGATTCTATGATATCATTAAAACAAGGCAAACGAATGATCAGGAAATCTGGCGCGTTCAAGAAAATATTGCTCAATTAAGGTGGTTTTGTTCGCAACAGTTAGAAATAAAAAAAATTAAAGAATAAAAGTTTAAAGGTTGACTACCATGGTTTAAATTAACCGATAATTAAATATTCATATATAACAAAACTAATTTTCTCACGGTCTGACCTATTGGGCGAATCCAAGACTCTTCAGAAAGGAAACGTACACAAACGTGCAAGGGACTTCTTAGGTCCAAGTAGGTAGGAAGGTAGTAACACAAGAAGGCGTCGCCTGTGGAAGGAAGGAAGAACAGAAAGCCTCCAGACTCCTCACATAGCCAGGAAAGAAACTCCCTCGAAAAAAACTCTGTTAAACATCAGCATATTCAAATCTATTCTTAAAATACGAGGCAAAGAACATTTACAGACTAAGCAAATAGTTTAAAATACCAAATAAAATAATCTGAAGAGTCAGTATTTTACCCGTTATCTGCTCAACGACGAAATCGCTAGGCTGCCTCAAAATAGACGACACTAAAAAAACAAAGTCAATTCACCTGACAAAACCAGTACTAAAATCCCATTAAAGAGTGAGTCCCAGGCACTAACAAACAACTAACCAAAGGCAAAAGTAAAGCTTGAAATTCCTAAAAAAGGGTTGGTTGGAAGATCCTACTAAAGGTAAAATCAATTAAATTTCCATTCGACAATAACCACTGCTGTTACAACGGCAGATTTGTGAAGAGTGGCCCACGCGAAATTTCCAGGAACCAGAGGGACTTCATCTAAAATCCTCACTTCAAGAATTTCAACTAGCCAATCGAAACACGACCTGCATATGACATATCTAACCCAACAATTTTTTTTACCGATCTCGAAGATAAGACTCCAGGATTTTGACACACTGAAGCCTAATTTAATTATTAATTACACGAGATAGCAGAAAGAAAATATCGATTTGACCCGACATTTATTTATTTATTTATTTATTTATTTACTTATTAATGCACGGGACAATCCCATTCGTACATTTGTATAAATAAAATAATACCATATACTAGTAAGTAACATTCACACCAATCAAAATACATTCCTAAAACTACAAAAGATAGTAAATTAGAACACTAAACACATTCATAATAAAAAAAAACACACACACATACACACACCTCACAGATCATACTTAGGACTCCCAAGTCCCTAATTATATCCACCTTGTCCAGACTGTTATCAATCATTGATATGGTAGTTGGGTCAATCCCTCATTAAAGATCTACTGAACCTGATATATTTACATTTACTAATGCTTAAGAACATTTTGTTTTCATTACACCATGTATAAAATCTATCAAGGTCATCCTGTAAAAGTTTAGAGCAGTTATCGGTTTTTATTTCTTTAAAGATTTTAAAGTCATCGGCACAAAGAATGAATTTAGAATGGGCAAAACAACTTTATATATCGTTAATAAACATATTAAACAAAAAGGGAGATAGATGTGACACCTGAGGTACTCAAGAAGTCACATTAATAGGATCAGAATAATGATTATTGACCTTACGATTTGTTGTCTATCCGTCAGTCCAAAAAAGTTCACAAAATTCAACAACAATAAAATTTATTTATTAACAAACCATGATTATTTTTATCGAAGCCCCTCGAGAAATCTGTATATACTGAGTCAACATTGTAACCATTTTCCATTTTTTCATAAATAAAATCAGTGTATAAAAGTAGATTGTAGATTGTAGATTTCTCTTTTACGAAACCATGCTCATTTGATATAATAAGGTTTTTAAATACTTTTCCTGGATAATTTCTAATTATTGCCTTCATAACCTTTGGTGTTTGCAAAACTCTAGAGATGGGTCTATAATTAGAAACGTCATTCTTGTTATCTCTATTCTTGTATCTAGGTGAGACGTATGTAGTTTTCCATTTGGTGGGGAAAATACCCCTAGATAGTGAATTGTTAAAAAGCAGCCATAAGGGTCTTGACAGAGAAAAAGAACATTTCTTCAGAAAACCAGGAGGAAGATCATCTGGACCAGGCCCCTTATTTGTATTTATATTTTCTAGTTCTTCCCAAATTTCTGATATTTTGACATTATAACAGCTTATGTGGAGATCATTTGTGGATAGTGGAGGAGGCATTTTTTGTATATTTATTTCAGTTCCACATACAGATAAGAAATGCTGTGCAAAAGCATTGGCAATATCAGTTGGATCTGAAAATTCTATATTTTAATAATTAACTAAATTAGGTATATTATCTTGATCTTTTCTTTTGTTTACATATTTCCAGAAGGATTTGACATCATTTTTGATACTTTGTTCTACTTTTTGGATATAACTGTTATAACAGATACTAGTAGATACACCTTTACAAAGTCTTCGAAGTTTGCAGAAACTATGATAATTTTGTGTAGTTGGATTTGACTTATAAATTTTATGAGACCTCTTTTTTTCTATAGTGATATCTCTGAGTTCTTCACTGAACCAAGCAGGAAACTTAAAATCACATTTAATAGCTATGTTTGGTAGAAACTCATTCAGACAGTAATCTATGATTAAATAAAATCTATCTACCGCATCATTAATATCACAGGCCAAAACACAATCCCAATCAACATTCAGCAAATAATCATTTATTACAGTATAGTCACAGTAACCAAAATTAAATCTATATTCCACATGGTTATTAGGAGAACTGTGGCCCATCAAATCCCATCGTCCTCCCCCAGGCTGGAGAACTTCGAAGTACAAAGTCTGGAGCTCATCAATGACAGTTTATGACAAGAGGGGCTGCATTGTATTAGCTGGCAGGAACGTCAAACTGGCGAGAGCAGTTTGATTACGGGGAGTGACGCCCTCGCCATTCCGAGTTGCCACGGGATGTGGCCCATCAAATCTCATCGTTCTCCCCCAGGCTGGAGAACACCGAAGTACAAAGTCTGGAGCTGATCAATGACAGTTTGTGACAAGAGGGGGCTGCATTGTATTAGCTGGCAGGGACGTCAAACTGGTGAGAGCAGTTTGATTACGGGGAGTGACGCCCCCGCCATTCCGAGTTGCCACGGGGTGTGGCCCATCAAATCCCATCGTCCTCCTCCAGGCTGGAGAACACCAAAGTACAAAGTCTGGAGCTGATCACTAGGGAGTGACCCAACAAACCCTATTTTTACCCCTGTCAGACTAGGGACCACCAAAGGAAAGAGTCTGCGGCCGATGCATCCAGTGGAAGCGGCCCTAGGTGGTAGATGCATACGCCTACTCGCATCGTCCGGTGAAAGACCACCCCACCAGAACTGGGAAGCGCTAAGTGGTTTTCCCGAATCACGTTCCGTTTCCGCGCTGGTGGTTCCGGGTTCCACAGTAGGAATATAATAATATGGATGGTGCTTTCAGGAACAAAATATTCCGGAGGTAAACTCCCCGGCCATTCGGATCTCCGGGCGCTGGGTGGCCCTGGGAGCCCTTCATTCCGCATTTCACATACAGCAAAGATACAGAACCAATTTAGAATTGATTTCTGCAACATAAAAGGCCTAAATACAAACATAAATTCGGTACACCAACATCTACAAGCAAATAAACCACACATACTAGCCCTAACAGAAACACAAGTATGTTCTACAACAACAACAGTGAACCACCCTTATCCTGGTTACGACTTACATACCCGATTTAGACAAAAGTTCGGAATATGCCTTTTTGTCCGAAGCGACCTTTCATGTCACCGCGAGGAAACACTCGAACCGAACAACCTTGACGTCATGTAGCTCAAGTTCACCGCCAAGGCATTAGCCAAGTTTATATGTTGTCTCTATCGCCCTCCGAGCGATAGAGCCTACCAAAGCTTTTTTTCAACACTAGCTACCACTTTTGACTCAATACAAGTTGATCACCCCAGCTCAGAAATAATCGTTCTGGGAGACTTCAATGCCCACAACACCAACTGGCTCAAACATCACAACAAGACCGACAACGAAGGTAGAGAGGCTGAAGTATTCGCCATTAGCTGCGGGCTTACTCAAATTGTAGACGAACCAACGCGAATCTCAGAAAGGGGCGAATTCGCCGCCCTCCTGGATCTGTTTCTATCCACCAATCCTGACCAGTACACAGTTACAGTTGGTCCGCCATTAGGTACTTCCGACCACAAACTTATTACAACGGTTTGTGAATTGCCACTCATACAGAAGGATCCACCATTGCCTCGCAAAATCTGGCATTACAATTCTGCAAACTGGGACGATCTGAGGGAGTTCTACCTAGATTTTCCTTGGCTCGACGTCTGCTTTGGCGCTGACGACCCGTCAGTCTGCTGCGAAAAGATCACGCAAGTAATCTCCTCGGGAATGGAAGCATACATCCCAAATTCCATCAAGTTACCATCAAAAGGAAAGCCCTGGTTCGATAGAAGATGCGAAAGAGCTGTGGGTAGGAAACAGCAAGCCTACAAGTACTGGCATCAAAATCAGACCGCTGAAAATCGCAATTATTTTGTCGAAGCAAACGTGTTATCGACAAAACTAAGGACAAACACAATCAAAGGATCAGGAATAAACTTTTGCAATGCCTCAGTGGCTCCAGGAATTTCTGGTCGGTAGCAAAGGCAGTAAGTAACAACTTTACAGAACCGTCTCTCCCACCTTTGACAGACGAACGTGGCATCGCGGCGACTACAGCCAAGGAAAAAGCAAACATGCTCGCCAAAATGTTTTCTTCGCACTCTACCTTAAACGCAAGACTCTCCCCACCATATCGAACATCAACACTACCATGGCAGAAGTCAAATTTCATCACCGTGATATTCGTAAAATCCTTAAAAATCTAGATACGCAAAAGGCATCAGGACCGGACGGAATACCTGCCATCGTGTTAAAGAACTGTTTTCCCGTTCTTTCCAGGCTTTTTTCTCTGTCTTACGGAAAAGGGATTTACCCATCTTCTTGGAAAGTCGCTCGAGTGCAACCTGTTCCAAAAAAAGGCAAGAAAACCACGCCCTCAAACTATCGTCCAATTGCCTTGCTTCCAATAATCTCCAAAGTCATGGAACATGTAGTCAATCAGCAACTACTCAAGTACCTCGAGAACAACAAAATAATCAGCGATAATCAATACGGCTTTCGCAAAGAGAGATCGACAGGAGATATATTGGCCTATGTCACTCATATATGGAGTAGGGCAATTGAGAACTACGGAGAGTCTCGAGCGATTGCGTTGGATATTTCAAAAGCATTCGACAGAGTTTGGCATGACGGACTGCTCAACAAACTACCGTCCTTCGGACTGCCAGCCTCTCTCTGCAGCTGGCTTGCCAGTTTCCTTAACAGCCGATCTCTGCACGTTGCAGTCGATGGACACATCTCGGACACATTCACCATCAACGCAGGCGTGCCTCAAGGCGCAATACTTTCACCAACTCTGTTCCTCATCTATATTAATGACCTGCTGACCGAAACAAATAATCCTGTTTACAGTTTTGCAGATGACCGTACCCTTGTCTCCCACTTTAGATCAGAAAAACCCTTACCAGCGACTGAGACTCATCACCGCAGACAGGAGCAGATTACAGCAATTAATCAAGACCTGGAGAAAGTTCAAACTTGGGGCGACCGAAATTTGGTCCAGTTCAAGGCAGCAAAGACCCAAGCAGCCACGTTTACCAAGAGGGCCAATACAGCGGGCCCTGACATCATTATGGCAGGCTCGACCATTCCTTCATCCTCGTCAATCGGACTGCTGGGTATCTCGGTCAACAGCAATATGTCATGGCATGACCATGTTGCTAACATCGCAAAATCAGCCTCCCAGAAGCTTGGTGCGCTATTTCGCAACAAAAAACTCTATACACCCCAGCAGTTGCTCTTGCTGTACAAAGCGCAAATAAGACCGTGCTTAGAATATTGCTCACATATCTGGGGTGCCGCACCAAAGCACACCCTAAAGCTGCTGGATTCCATTCAGAAGAGGGCTGTGCGTCTCGTCGGGGATCCGGAGTTGACGCGGAATCTGGATAGTCTGGAACATCGCAGACATGTGGCCGATATGTCTCTGTTTTACAGATACTTTCACGGCAGATGTTCCCAGGATTTAGCTCGCATCATCCCGTCCCTGGCAACTCCTGTCAGACAGTCCCGACAGACGGCAGGAGCGCACCAGTTCGTCGTACAACTAGAAACACCTAGAACATCGCTTTACCAGAACTCCTTTGTCTGGCGCACTGCATCACTGTGGAACTCACTTCCAGGACATCTGTTTCCCACTAATTACAACCTACAAATATTCAAGAACCGTGTCAATCAACATCTTCGCACACACACCGCTCGTCGAGCGCCATAGGATCTCCCTTTAGTGCAAAAAAAACACACACTTTGTGTGTCTGACGTTATTGCCTGTTCTAGATAGATATACATTTCTACTTCTTCAATGTTTTTTCGTTTACTGATGTTCTTTTGGTTGTGGTTGTTTAATTTGTCATGTATTTGGTATTTGACATGTTGAGCTCTAGAACGATTCGGCACCTTATTCTTATTCCGCTACAGTTCAAACTTTTATCTAGTATGCTGCATCTAATTCTGGTGACCAATTTCTATAGTTAAGATAAGAGGCTGATTGGACGATAGTTTCTTATGACGGCAACTAGATTTTTCCATTCTTGCGGGATCATACCTTCTTCAAAACACAGGACAGGTTGCGGATAACTTCTTTTATTTAAGGCGGGCTTTTTGAGCAATTCTGGTAGTACGCCATCTTCCCTTGGTGCCTTGTTATTCTCCACTTGTTTCGGGGCTAAGGTTACTTCCGGTATTTTTATTTGATGTAATTCTTTTGAGTTTATCATAGATATTATTTTTTTATTTGTGGATGTCCTCATTAAGTGTACTTTGGTATAGGTTAATATAAAATGCGCTGGCCGTTTCTAGTATTCCATCCCTGTTCCAATTATGTTTCCATGATGATTTGTAAGTTTTCTGATGATTCTGTTTTCCTGTTAAATACATTTGAGCCCCATTTTTCCTAAATGTACTGTGTACAAGCCTATATTGTAGTAGTTTATGTCTTGTTTTGCCTTTTTTCTTTTAATTTTATTTATTTCGCCATACTCCACGGTATTAAACACAGTTCGGATTAACGAGTTAAAAAGAATTTACTTAATTATGTATCATTTATAAAAACACGTTCAAATGCGTACCATAAAAAAAATCAAGAAGTTGATGAAGACACAGTTTTGACTAATGCAGAAGCTTACCCTGAAAATTCCTATAGAGTCGATGAAAAGAACTTAGAGGTTCCAAAAACTAGAGTGAAAATAATTTTAAGCAAAAAACATAAATACCACCTATTCAAACTTAAGCTTGTGCAGCACTTATACCCTGGAGATGATGCTCAACGTCGGATAGTCTTCTACATGAAGTCTCGAGAAATACGTGATACGGTTAAAGATTTTGAAATGAAGGTTGCATGGTCAGATGGAGCACCTTTCAGTTGTTTTTATATACTTAATAGGCATAGAAACAGATGCTGGTTCCAAAGAGATCAACATCAAAAGGTAGGTTTAGTCTAAATGTGTCATGCTTCATATTAGGAGCATAGATAAAATTTTATATATTTACGAGAAACCTAGCAGCCAAATGCAACATAAAAATTTTTGAGACCACTATCCCTGATTAACTTGATGATATTCCTTTGGCGCATGTTAACCAAATTTATTTTCAACAGGACGGTGCTCCTGCACATAATTCTCTAATGGCTAGACTATTCCTAGAGAATAATTTTCCCAATCAATAGATCGGGACCAATGGGCTCCCTAGGTCCCCAGACTTGTGTTTTATTTTATGAGGATATGTGGAAATGCAAATTTTATTGCGATGATATCCAAGATGTAGGAAACGTAATAAGAGGAATTTTTCGGTACTTATAAAATAATCCCGTTGTTTTGCTTAATTCGTTAAAACGAATAAGAATATATGCGAAGCGTACATACGACAATATGGACATCAGTTTGAATAGTTTATTTTACTTGATTATTATAGTATTTATGTTATGCTAAGAATTTCAAAGTTCGGTTAGTTTGTGTTATATTTTATTTATTTACTCTTATAAAGACAGATATTCCCATAGTCGCTTGATTTATTTTATAACGCAGCTACAACTTCAATATTAATTATATATTCATAATATTTACTGTTTTATGTAGGGTGATTCAATATTAAGTTTAATTCTTTCGTTTAACTGAATTTGATATATTGAATTAGTACAATGCAGGTTTGATTACTTTGCGATATTATATCGTGTTCTGGCAGTGGCGTAGCTACCGGGTGGGCCAGGGGGGGGCAAGACCCCACGGCGCCAAGAGAAATTAGGCGCCACTCCGAATTTATAAATATGCTAAGGCTAACACTAACAATGCTCATGAGCTTAACTGAGTTTTTAAATTAATTAAATTATAATACAATCAAAGAACAAAATATGTATTAAACTTTTTACCCAACCAATACATTTTGTGTCAGGTATTTATTATTTATTCTACGTGGAATAAAAAGATATATCCTGGCGCGGCGGCATTTGGTACATGCAAATTTACGCTGCGTAAGGCGGCATGCGACTTCAAAGACAAAAATTCTGAAAATTTCGGTCGTGAAAAAGTATGTGTTTTTTAGAGTTTCGTATTTAGGCAGTACCTAACAAAAAAATCACAATAATTAAACGCCCTAGCCTTATACATATCTTAACGGATTTGGTTAAAAAGTAGTTTTTTTAAATATAGATATCACTCAATTAACAAAAAGGGAGGCCTAAATGAAAAAAAAAATTATTCTTCATAAAAGTTTCGCTTATGTCTTGACAAGGTAATACTGCAAATCCCGCATTTTTATCTTGTAACCTAACAAAAATATCACAATAAACGTCCGTGACCATTTTTTGTTCCCTGCCAGCTCACCCGCCGTGTGTCGGGATCGAGACCTTCAAATTTTACTCCCGGCGCGCGTTAAGAAATTTCACTTCAAAAATATACCTTTAATATTAGATTCTATTGTTTTTGGAATAATTTGCGTATATACACAAAATATAGGTTTGTTTTAGGCGCCAGCGGATAGGCTTGCCCCCCGGCGCCCACATTTCTAGCTACGCCACTGTGTTCTGGTCTTATTATTTGAAAGAGAGAGATTTAAATTTGATTTCTGTCCGATTGCAGTCGCAATCTAATAAATATAACGAGAAGGGAATAGGCTTTTTCAGATATACGTGCATTAGCAGTACCTATTTAGCTCGTAAATTATCTATATGAACTTCCTTTCTGGTTCATTCCGTGTTTTCAGTTTGAGGTAGTGACCGCTGATGTCGTGTTTTTAAACAAACATACACTCAACTTTCATTTAATCGCAATCTAATAAATATACTGACACCTAAATGGGCTTTTTCAGATATACGTGCGTTAGCAGTACCTATTTAGCTCGTAAATTATCTATATAGCCTTCCTTTTGGATTAATACCGTGATTTCAGTTTGAGGGAGAGACAGCTGATGTCGTGTTTTTGAACCATTTCACCTAATCGCAATCTAATAAATATAATGAGAAGGGAATAGGAATTTTCAGATATACGTGCGTTAGCAGTACCTATTTAGCTAGTAAATTATCTATATAACCTTTTTGTTGGATTTATTTCGTGTTTTCAGTTTGAAGGAGAGACAGCTGATGTGTTTTTGTTAATACACTCAAAATTCACTTAATCGCAACCCAATAAGTATAATGAGAAGGTAATAGGCTTCTTCATACGTACGTTAACAGTACCTATTTAGATCGTAAATTATCTATATAATCTTCTTTTGGATTGAGTCTATGTTTTCAGTTTGAGGGGGAGACAGCTGACCTCGTTTTTTGAACAATAATTCACTCAAATTTCATATAAACGCAATCTAATAAATATAACGAGAAGGGAATAGGTTTTTTCAGATATACCTCCGTTAGCATTACCTATTTAGTTCATACATTATCTATATCAACTTTTTTTGGATTTATTCCTGATGTCGTGTTTTAGAACAATAATACACTCACATTTCATATAATCGCAATCTAATAAATATAATGAACAGGGAATAGGCTTTTTCAGATATAACTCCGTTAGAAGTACCTATTTAGCTCATAAATTATGTATATTAACTTCCTTTTGGTTTTATTCCGTGTTTTCAATTTGATGGAGACGCAGCCGATGACGTGTTTTTGAACAATAATGCACTCAAATTTCACATAATTGGATTTGGATTGAGATTGGTTGTGATGGACTAAATGAGAGAATGGATTTGAAGACACTCATAGAGAACGATGAAGAAAGGCTTATGTCGGAATGATTTTAAAGTAAATTTTAGGGATTCATTGATTGCATATAGCCTTACAAAAATTATTAAACAATGATGTAATAATAATTTAAATTATGTCTTATGCTATATCTTACTAGCTGTTAAATTGGCAGAAGAGATAGGAGAGTAGAGTTTGTCATGCTCTGAATTCTCTTCCCCAGAGAGGTACAGAAAGTCACAAAGCTTTATATAAAATTAATGGATTTGAAATAAGACAATGGGGTTTAGCTACAGATGAAACCCTCATACATCAACTTAGAATGAATAACAGTACGGTAGACCTTAATGAGCATTAAACAGTCTAAGCCCCAGTTGTAGTAAGAAAAAATTTGATGGTTTAAGAGGATGGGGGTTGAGGATTTTAGGTTGTTGTCGAATATGGTTCCGATAAATATAAGATTTTCTATGAAAGGAATTGTTTGGTTGTTATTTCGCATGAGCAATATTTTCAACTAATTTATCTCTTTTGCAGAAATGGATGGATCAATATTTGGCGGGAGAAAAGAAGGAGTAGGTACATGATGATCATTTTTGAAGGTTATTATGACAGATCTCAATTTTTCTCGCTGCTGTTCTATGAGTAGTAAATTAAAATAGCATCCGCAAATAGTTTATATGATATTTCAAAGGGGAAACGTTTTAATTGCCGTTCGTGGAAATAATTGAAAGAGAGGTACCGAAAACATATCCTCGAGAAATGCTATTCTGTAATGGTACCATACTTGAGAAACTAGGTAAGCTATCTAGTGACCTAGTAAATTTCCTAAAAGACTGACTATTCCAAGTGAGAGTAAGTAATTGTTTCTCAAGTATGGTACCAGTACAGAATAGCATTCCTCGAGGTTAACCGTTAACCTCGAATCCTCGGATATTTAGTTGATAAAAAATATTATATCTCCAGGCAATGTGGTATGTGCTTTATGGGTCCAAGAAAGAAGCTATAAGTTGTTTGTTTAAGCAAAAAAAAATTGAATATCAAATTTTAAGCCTGAAGGGTGGTTAATTGTTGCAGCTATTGATTGTTAAGTAAAGCATTGGATTCAAGGAACTCTAGTTGTCGAAAATTTGCCATTCTTCAAACAGGTTTGCATGAAAGCATTTTACTGTAGCGGGTATATAGCTGGGAATTGAGATTCTAGGTTTATTCATTTTGTTAGTTATGTAGATCTACGAGAATGTTTAGCTAAGAAATTGGGAGAATTGGTATGATGGGAATAATAATACCATCATGTTCTGGTGAAGAGTTTCTGGAATTTGATATTGAATATAGTATTGTTCTGAATTTAAAAGTTGAATTATAGGGGACATTAAAGTTGGGAAGGAAGAGACCGAAAAAAAAGTATGCGTATATCAAAAATTATCAAAACTTATAAAAATAAAATCACAAGAAGTTTAGATTTTAGTTAGACACTATCGAAACTAAGAGGCAAATGACCTCTCGATATTTAAATTTATTTCCTAAGCTCTTTCATCTTCAAGTTTTCTTTTTTTCTTCTCAATCTGTATTTTGGCCTACATCTATTTTTGGAATATGTGATGCGCTTTTTCAACTACCTTGATCTTTATTCCGTGTTATTTCGGAACAAAATATTATTGGCTTAACTTGGGCGAATGTTAAACGTCACTTCGATCTTCCACTCTCTTTGGGCCTCAGCTAATATAAAACTTAATAAAGAGTAACATTTCTAGAAAATTCACATTTACTATTGGTGAAATGTTGTAAAACATTTTCTGGAACACAGCAAAACAAATACACTTAGTAAATAAAAGTTGAGACTTGCATCCGCGATACCTACATTTAGACATTGAATTTTGGGTTGCCTTGATGAAAATGGAAGGAGTTTTGCACTTTTTCTACGAAGTTTGTTGTCAGGAACAGGAAGAATATTTCTTCGTTTTGCAACTGGCTCTTCATCTTCGCCATCTGCTTCGAATCTTTCATTTCCTCCAGGCTACTACGAAAGCATTAGTGTTTTTGCTATGAAAACTTGAATACAAGGTGGTCTAGAAAATCTATTTTTGGAATGTTTGTTTCTAAGCAATCTTGTTTGTATTGCAGTCAACCAGCTGCACTACTAAAATCTATAAAGTGGAATATAGAACATACTGTCCACTTATTTATTCTAAAATTCTTGGCATATTTTGACATAACCGAGCCTAATAGATCTACGTAGCCCATTTTCTCATTGCAGTGCTTAACGACTTACGGCAAAGGTAGATCTGCCTACCGGCAAAGTATCGGCTAACTTCATTGCAACTCTTCCATCAATATCAAGAGTTTCTAGTAAAGGAACTAAACTGGATTCAATTCCTCTACCCTTTCCCCCAAACATGCACAAATCGAGTGGAATGCCACCTGGGGATGTTATTACAAAACTTTTTAACACCACTAGGGGTGGTTAACCTCGCATAAACTACCTAATTTGAACCTTGCTGGAAAAAGCAATCATATGTTCATCTATGGAAACGTTTGATATTCTTACAACTTTTAGACATCTTTTTTGAATTTGGTATAGCGTTTACCTTATTTTCCAATATCGGACATTTTCTATTCATAATACAGCATCGTCATGAATCAATTTAAGGCGTGTTCACAACAAGAAAGAGAGGTTCCTCGTGGTTAATCATAAATTTCAGTCAACAAGGAAGCCGCAAAAAATACATAGATTCTGAACGCCGGCGCCGGTGTCAACGGATTTTCTAGATTTTTTTCACCTTCATGTTAGTCTACATCGCCAACACATCGACTCAAAAAAGAGTCGTCTAGATATTTATTAGTTCTGGAATCGCATCTGGTAACAATGTGGTTCTCAAATTTCAGTTTTTCTCGCAAAGATGGTACGTTTTCATTCTCATTTTTTTGCGCTAGACAGAAAAATAATTATGGGTACGTCTTCATCTAAACAATCTCCTTTATCACTTGCACTATCATTTTCGTCAGGTAACATCGTGTCTTGATTTACCCTTACCACCCCTACACCCACAGCGGTCGGAGAAAATTCCTATTAATCATCGTCAGTGCCTAAGAGGAGGTTTTCATTAACATCAGATTCATCAAGATTAATATTGTCTAGAAAAAAAATTAAAATCAGAAAACTGTTTTGGCCAAGTCCTAAAGTATCACTAACGATATTCGGAACAACGGCATATTTATCGGCGGTTCCCAGTTTTAAATTTTTGGCGCAAAAACTGGTTCTTCTACATGTTCGTTTTTTACCTCTAGGCAGATTAATAGTTATGGTACGTCTTCATCTAAACAATCGTTTTTTCACTTTTACTATCATTCTCGTCAGGTAATATCGTGTCTTGATTTACCCCTGCCACTCCTAAACCCACAGCAGTCGGAGAAAATTCCTATTAATCATCGTCAGTGCCTAAAAGGAGGTTTTTATCAACATCAGACTCATCAAGACCAATATTGTCTAGAAAAAAAATTAAATCAGAAAATTGTATCGGTCCAAGTCCCAAAGTATCACTAACGAAATTGGGAGCAACGGCATATTTATCGGCTGCTCCCAATTTTTCATTTTTGACGCAAAGCGGATTCTTTTTTATTTTCCTTTTTTTATTTTTAGGCAGATAAATAATTATGGGTACGTCTTGATTTATCCCTGCAACTTCTACATCCACAGCAGCCGAAGGAAATTCCTAATCCTCATCATCAGTGCCTAAAAGGAGATTTTCATCAACATCATAGTCATCAAGATTAATATTGGCCGCATGTTTTTGTAGTTCTGCTACCGTAAGCCCAACTAGAAAAAAAATAAATCAGAAAACTATATTGGCCAAGTTCTACAGTATCACTAACGAAAGTGGGAATAGCAGCATATTTATCGGCGGTTCCCAGTTTTCAAATTTTGGCGCAAAACTGGTTCTTTTTCATTATCTTTTTTCACCTCTAGGCAGATTAATAATTATTGGTACGTCTTCATCTAACCAATCGTTTTTGTCATCTGTACTATCATTCTCGTCAGGTAATATCGTGTCTTGATTTACCTCTGCCACTCCTACACCCACAGCAGCCGCGGAAAATTCCTATTCCTCATCGTCAGTATCTGAAAGGGGGTTTTTAATCAACATCAGACTCATCTAGAAAAAAAATTAAATCAGAAAGCTGTATTGGTCAAGTCCCAAAGTATCACTAACGATATTGGGAATAATGGCATACTTATCGGCGCGGCAGCGGTTCTCAGTTTTCAATTTTTGAAGCAAAGCCGGTTCTTTTTCAATTTATATTTTTACCT
The DNA here is from genome assembly GCA_016904865.1 of Pissodes strobi. Taxonomy (NCBI): domain Eukaryota; kingdom Metazoa; phylum Arthropoda; class Insecta; order Coleoptera; family Curculionidae; genus Pissodes; species Pissodes strobi. Next base: position 23,488 of record MU182802.1, on the reverse strand, counting down.
CTAGGCAGATAAATAATTATGGGTACGTCTTTATCTAAACAATCGTTTTTGTCACTTGTACTATCATTCTCATCAGATAATATCGTGTTTTGAATTACTCCCGCGACTCCTATTCCTATATCTCATCGTCAGTGCCTAGGTGGAGGTTTTCTTCAACATTAGACTCTTAAAGCGATTCTTGTTTCGACCGCGATTGAAGCAGGACTAGTTGGTGTTACTAGTATTTAGCACTGCGGTTTTTCTATCGTTACGATCGCTCGATCTATTATTTCTGTGATAAGCCTGCTTTTTACATTACTAGTAATTAGTAAAGGCTGCATAAAGCGTAATTGCTTCACTTTTCTAGTCGCCGGGGACGTAACCCCGGCAACTGAGCCCATGATGGGCGAAAACACGGAGGACGAGGACACCATGTCCAATGTCTCGTTTGAGTCGAACTCCGACCTAAAAATATCTGACTCTAATTTATTAAAATTGAGAAATCGTTCTTTAAGCTATTCAGAAATCTGTGTTCAATGCAGAATGGACACAGAAAAACTCAGGAATCTTGGCGAGCTTAGCCAAAACGACATCCTTAAGCTGTCATCGAAAGTTAGGCAACATTACAAGGATGCACACCCAACTAGAATACTCATAAAAAGTAGAGTCCAGGCGAAAATCGACACTGGAAAGAAAAAGGCAAGCCCAACAAACTTGTCGGGTGAGCCTTCCAAAAAGCTGAAGGTCACCTTAGACGATCAGCAAAAACGGTCGAGCAAAGAAAAAAGACCTGAAGAAAAGTCGCAAGAAACGCGCCTAGCAACAACATCGACAGTATCGGCAACCGGCCAGGAAGGCGGCTCCAAGTTTTTGGCCCCGCCTCCTCCTAATAATACTGCTCTCCTGGTACCGACTAATGAGAAAGACGTTTTCAAAACGCCTTTCCGGCAGATACCTTTCAAAAAGAATTTTAGGATAACTACCCTGGACATGGGCCAACCCCCAATACCTACCACCAACCAATTTCAGGCACTAGAAGACGTCCCAACAGAAGACGAGGACACGGTCAGCGTGGCCTCAACATCGGCCTCGACTAGCGCCAAGCAAAGGGCTAATCAAAGCCGTAAGGGTAAGGCTCCCCCTAAGCCAAAAGCCCAACCACCCCCTCCTGTGGTCATTAAGGGTAGGCCACAAGATCACAAGCAGTTACAGGAAGATCTCAAATCGATGAGAATAACACGCTATACGTTGAAGTACACAAAAAATTCCGTAATTGTGTACTGTGAAACGATGAACGATTTGCATACACTAAAAAGAACTCTAGAGCATGAGAAAACTGAATACCATACCTACGCCGAGGCGCAAGAAAAGACGCGAGCTTTCGTCCTCCGAGGGTTAGACGGAGACGTAAAGCCGCAAGAAATAACGGAAGCACTCTCTGATGAATAAAATATTAGCCCTAAAAACGTCTTTGAAATGCGTAAGACGAGAGTGCCGATGTACCTGGTTATACTAGGCACTAATTTCACCGTTAAAAAGCTAAACACCGAAATTAGGACACTCATGCACGTCCGCATAAGCTGGGAAACCAGGCGTTCAGGGAAACCCGTGCTGCAGTGCAAAAACTGCCAGCAGTACGGCCACGCAAAAACGTACTGCAACCGCCGTGTTGCCTGCTGCAAATGCGCCGGTGCCCACGAGATTATCAGCTGCAACCAGGACTTCCTGAAATGTGTAAACTGCGGGGGTGCACACCGTTCTATCGACGAGGAATGTCCTGTGTTTGTTTACAAACTTAATATGTTGCAAACCACCTCAACAGCTAAACCCAAGCAGACGTTTCGCCCTGCACCACCCCCAGCGAAACCTGCCTGGAGAGACCCTAGGACAACACAACAAGTAGCAGACGGCCCACGGGGCCAAGGCCTAAGCAATGGCCACCGTGAAGAAGATTACAAAAGGCAGTTCCCCCCGCTACGACGAGGACAGGACCCCCAAAATGTCAATTCAAATAATACTGTACAGGTTAGTGGTACTGCTCGCGACCCAAATGTAAATAATATAAATACTGTAAATAATAACAATATCTCTAATATGATGGCTAATTTAAGCAATGTGGTTAACAAGATTAACTCACTCGTTAACCTAGAACAATTATTTCTAGCTTTAGAACATTATTCAAACATGTTAGAAGCATGCAGAGGGAACAAGGCAGAGATCATTCAGGCATCTCTGCGCTTCTTCTCTTATGAGTATGACACATTTAATGTGTAAATGCTCTATATTGCATGCTGGAATTGTAACGGTATCAGGTCTAAAATGGGCGAGTTCCGAAATTTCATGTATTCGTCCAATCTCCAGGTCGTTTTTCTTACTGAGACAAGACTAACACCGAACTTCACACTGAAAGTTAAAAACTACAACATAGAGAGATTTGATAGGCTCGATGGAATCGGAGGAGGCGTGGCCTGTCTCATACATAGGTCGCTCTGCTATAAAAGGATACGAAATCTTATAACTGCAATAGAACATGTTTGTATCGAAACAGAGAGCGGCCTACGTATCTGCGGCGGTTACGCGCCTCCGGTTCTCCGCCTCACGGAACGCGACTTTTTTGCACTGCTCCCGCAGAATAAAGTAACTTTGCTTATTGGTGACTTTAACGCTACACACGCCGACTGGGGTGGAGTAACCAACGCCAAGGGTAGATTACTCAAAAGAGTAATCGACAACGACCTGGAGATGTCCTATCACAGAACTCCAAATCCCACCTTTCTACGTTCTGACTCGTTCCTGGACATCGCTATAACCCGTGGTGCAATAAGAACCACTCAGCTGCAAGAGCTTAACGCTTTAAACTCGGACCACCTTCCAGTCAAGATTGGCCTGTACCACAGGGTCCCCCCGACGAGCGACACTGTCGTTTCGTACAGGAGTGTTGACTGGAGGATGTTCCGAGCCAGGCTGAATGAGTTAACTGTTGTTCCCGGGCAACTGGAGACTGTTCAGGAATTAGAAAACGAAGTCAATACTCTTACAACATACATCCAGCGCATCTGTGATGCAATATGTCCCAAGGTTAACTTACAACCCCGGACTGAATCCCTTCCCGAAAATATCCTGGATCTCATCTCCTTTAGAAACCGTTTTCGACGAAGATGGCAAAGAAACAGGACTAGAGCGGGATCCGCGCGCATCAACGCGCTGACGGAGGAAATCAAGGTATTGATACGGGAGCACAGGAATCAAACTTGGCTAAACTATATCAACAGTGTAAGCAGGGAAGAAGGCTCGCTATGGAAGCTCGTCAAACGAGTCCGCGGAGGTAACGCACAAATGCCTGAGATAAGGCATCGTGGCCTAGACATCTTCGATGATCTAGAAAAAGCGGAAGCCTTCGCGGACTATCTGGAGGGCGTCTATAGCGAGGCACCGGACACCCTGCCTGAACAACAACAGTACACTGATACTATCTCTACCTTCTGCAATTCCAAATACCCAATTCCTCCGTCAGTGCTTGATAAGCTAAAAACTACCCCGGCGGAAATCCGCAAAGCTCTTTGTCGTCTTCCGAGAAACAAAGCACCCGGCCCGGATTCTATTCCGAATATAGTCCTTAAAAATTTACCCAAGAAAACACTTGTCCAATATATGCATGTAATTAACGCGATCATCCGGTTGCAACAGTTCCCTAAACCATGGAAGGTAGCGTGCATAGTACATTTCCCTAAACCAGGCAAAGACCTGACTCTCCCCTCGTCTTACAGGCCAATATCTCTCCTGAATACCCTCGGTAAGGTGGCCGAGCGGATCATCTTATCGAGGCTAAGCAGGGTTATTGAAGAACGGAAGATACTTCCGCCTGAACAATTTGGCTTCCGGGGCCAACACGGCACAGTCATGTTGGCCGCGAAAATTGCCTCAGACACTTATAAGGGCTTCAATAACAGGCAGTCGACCGCCCTATTGTTGCTAGATATCGAGAAAGCGTTCGACAAGGTGTGGCACGCGGGGCTCCTGTACAAATTACTGGCAAAGTACAGTATGCCTCTGTACTGGACCGCCCTTATCGCGTCATACCTTGCCGGACGCTCTTTCTCAACCCGCATCGGCAAACATACCTCGGTCAGTAGGAGACTACGCGCCGGTGTGCCACAGGGTACCGTACTATCGCCGCTACTCTTCAATCTTTTTAT
>MU182802.1:0-18913 GCA_016904865.1 Pissodes strobi | reverse complement strand
AGTGCAATAATTCTGTTTCGGTATTGTGGATAAAACTCCGTTTTAGTAAGGTATTTATCGAGTTACGTTCATCAGAGCGAAATTTGTCCAGTAATTCCGGCAATCCGGATGTTTTCCCTCAATCTAAAAACGCGACCTAAACATACATTCGATTACGTTTTGAACAGGTTGGATTTGCATGGATATTCTGCTTATTTCCTGACCCATTATTTTTTCTCATAATATAATTAATTTTTAATCATATATTTTTTCAGGTTTATTTTATAAGGCACAAAAATTCACTTTAAGCCAAATAATGTGTCCTTGTTTTAATATTACGGGAATTTTGCTGTTTGCGACTGATTCATAGATTTGAACTGCTATTGAATCATACAATAGTTTTAAAATTTTTGGTATATGCCTAAAATATTTTTTTGCGTTTTCAATTGAGCCTAAGACAGATTACATTTGGAAGACGTCGCATGTCTTGTGAAGTTCAATGAATCATCTGTATTCTGAATACTTACGTTGGCATATTATATTCAGATCATTTATCTGTTCTTTTTTTAAATCAGCATGTTTCATTTTAGCGTTAAGCCATTTATATTCATTTTAGACACTAAGTTCTAGGGCTGTAAAAGACCTCAAGTTTTATGACTAAATTCTTAGATTCATTTGCCTATGCTGTTGGCTAGAATGTTTACATACTTCTAGTTCCCCTAATTTGACGGTGCGTGAATATAATAATTTATTAATAGATCATTATACGTCTAGTACTTACATCGGGTTTAGTTTCCCGTGGAAAGTGTAAGAATAATTATTGTGTTGTCTTATTAATTTCCGGATTTATATCGCTTGTCTTCTCCATGACTCTACTTTAAAAAATTCCCAACTTTTTCACCGGTATTTAATATATTATGTTCTTGTTCCCTTTTATTATTACTCCCTTTCTCTTGAAGTATGTGACTCTGTAGTTATTATATAAGAAGAATATAAGCTATAGAATCCTGCAAATATTTAATACCTTAATAATTAGGAATCAGTGGTATTCCTGGCTTTCAGCACTTGTAATTAAGCTGCTGATCAATTGTATGGAGACAATGAAAAATTTCAAACTGATATATTTCCACTAATTCTCAATGGAATTAAATATGGTTTTCGGATTATTAAACCCGTAATCTTTATCTAGACGACTGACATTTGGATTACCAGACCCGGATAAGAATATCTGTCAGTAATACAGAAGCGGTCACAATTACATCACAAAATTTAAAAAATTTTAAATTTTCACATATTTAAAGTAGGTAGCAATTTTTTGACTTGATTTATTATATAATTTTGTTTACCTCGGGACTTTTCCGAGATTTTTTGGTCATCATTATCTCAAAAAAAAAATCCATATAACCTTGTTAACAATGTGGTAATCGTCCCTTCAGTTATTATGGTTGGATATGATGTCCTGCATTAATAACGCAGGCGACTACTACATATAAATCTAATTAATAAACCGCTACACTGAGTCTCAAAATTCAGTTCTATTCGCATTACAGCTTAAACTTTGTACTCTAAACTCTCTTCGCGCTTATGACTGATGACATATCACGATATGTATCTTCACAACACAAGCTTGTGTGCAAAGCTACACAGACTCTTGTCTTTACAGTAACAAAATTGACAACACTTCTGTCAGTTTTTGCTTTTAATTTTTTTATGTCTTTAACAGAATATAACCGACCCCTGGAGATTAGAACTATGATTACTGAGTTAGTTGCCGTTTGCAAAGAAGTCGGTTTAAACATGAACTTTGGAAACGCAATTCATGCCAATTTGATACCAAGTGAAAACCTAAAGTCGGTGGTAACGAAATAATGCTATCACAAATATAAATACTTATGTCGTGAAATCCAAATTGCCAGACCACTGAACTGCAAAGAAAAATTACCTTGGCATGGGCTGCATATGGTATCTATCAGACATCTTCAAGAGCAACATGTCAAATCACCTAAAAAAGAAGACCTTCGACCAATGCCTGCTCCCAGTCATGACTTACGGTGCCGAAACACTCTCCTTAACCCAAGCCACAGCAACCAAACTCAGAGTAGCCCAAAGAAAAATGAAAAGGTCGCTACTGGGACTGACTTTCAGAGATAGAGTCAGAAATGAGGAAAAAAGAAGGACAGGCGTCACGGATGTTATCGAGCGCACAGCATGGCTCAAATGGAACTATTTTGCTACTGGCGCATAGCATGGCTCAATGGAACTATTTTACTACTGGGACTTTGAGGTGAAACTGGGCCGGACATATGGCCAGAATGACTGATGGGCGGTGAACCAGAAAAATGATAGAGTGGAGAGCACGAGCTGACAAATGCATACCACCTACATGATGGACAGACGATGTCAAAAGAATCGCTGCCTGTCAACTGGCTGCAAGAAGCTCAGAACCGACACAACTGGAATAATTTAGGGGAGGCCTATGTTCAACTTTGGACGATGGATGATGATGATGATGATTGCTGTGCAACTAGAACTAGGGTGTAGAGCGGAGCATCAGCGGTGACGTACCGGCTGCCATTGCAATTCAGAAATCGTAAGGTCAACAGTATTGTTATTATCACGATGCTTTAACAGTGGCAAATATACTTAAATGTGGAAGAATGATTAAAAAGCTGGAGTTTTGGAAGAAGGGGACTTAATACATACATTCAGCGATAACTAAGACACCAGTATCTATTGTATATGTACCTGAAATCTGGAAATGTTAGGAGGGTGGCCTTGAAAGGCAACGGCACGTAGGCCCCATTGAACCCCTCATGCGTCTATCTAGGCCATCTTCCAGCCTTGTGTTGTAAATATGGGCAACGATGTTGCCTGAGAACGCTGTTCTGAGAAGAGCCATGCTTGGCCAAAACAACCTTCCTTAGTTCTGTACTAACGTCGCAATCGCAGAGCAGATGCTCTACTGTTTCGTCCAGCTCTTGGTAGCCTCTGCATAGAACTGTCTCTCTAGGCAGAACCCCCGCCATGAGCCGTAGATTCTTCCTTGACATGCCCAGGTATGTTTTTGCTGCAGACTTATTGGGGTAGCTAAGTAGCTCTCTGGCAAGTCGACAGTTAGTTTCGTCCCACCTGGGTGATTTTTTTTAATCATATGTGTAATTGTCGCTAAAGGCAACTTTGAGGGGCCAGCTCCCATAATATTTGAACCGGCTGCCCTTCTTGCCAATTTATCCGCTAATTATCCTTTAGCCCAGCAAACAGAAACTCTGTCTTTGCGAGCGGCATCCTTCAGTGAATTGTGGAATTCTAGTACTGATTCAATTGTAAGGTTTCAACTTTTCAGGGCCAGTAGTGCTTATATACTGTCCATGTAGATTTTATTTGTCTTATCCTCTTTATTCCTACGCCCAATATCTTTTTCAGCTATGGATATAGCAGCAAATTTGGACTGAAGTATGCTTGCGTGCTTCTCCATAACTAATTTGAGTTCAATTTGCAAGTGTCGGCAGTAAATTCCACAGCCTGCTTCTTTCTGGGTCTGCTGTCTGCGCTGGCCTTCCGACTGCCCTTTCCCGTAGGCGGCGTCTAGCATCTCCACATCCTACGCTAGTTTGCACCCCAACAATAATTCTAAGCCTTAGCAATTTAGCCAGAGCCACTTCCTTTAGATAAATATCTACGGGCAGTAAGCACAAGATTAATTTTATGGCTCTGGTTGGATATGTTCTCATAGCTCCCGTTATGTTTAGGCAGTCAGTCCTCCGTACCTAACATAGCCTAAGCGTTGCCGTTTATTGTTGATTCTTAAGCTAGCAAACTGTGCCACCAAACTACAGCTTTATGGGTCTTATGATAGCAGTGTAGACCCACGTTACGACCCCGGGTCTCATCCCCCAGGTTTGCCCACGGTCTTGCGGCACTATTGATAAAATATACATGGCTTCTCTAGTCTTCGTTCTAAATGAACATTTAAGGTCCTTCCTTCTTTTCTTGGTGAAGAGCACCATCTCTCTCTATCTGGGATTTACAAACAGGGAGTCCCCTTCGCACTACTCCTCGATTCATCGAAGGCATATGATTGCACAGAACTCCTTCGGAGTTTCCATTGACCAGTATCGTGAGATCGTATGCATACGCATTCGAATATGGAATGGAATTCATTTGTGTTCCGCGATGAATCCAGGTTTTGTCTGAGGATATATAATGGCCATTTCAAACTAACAAGGAGAAGTGGTGAAATACTGAGTGTCCAGATTTTATTTCACGACATATTCACCGCACCGTGGGTGTTATGGTATGAGGTGTTATTGCTTACGGTAACAGGTCGCGCTTAGTATTTATTCGAGGTAGCATGACTGCCCAGTGATACATCAACGAGGTGTTAGAACCACATTTGTTTCCTTTTTTGCCAACACTATCAAATTCAATCGTCAACGGGACAATGCACGAGCTCATCTGGCCCGTGTAACTTTAGACCTTTGTGAAGCTTCGGGTATAAATCTCCTTCAGTGGCTCCTCGATCTCCAGATATTTATCCAATTCCCATAGAACGTGTATAGGATATGATGGAAGGAAGGTTGCATAATTTACCGCACTTCCCACAAACATTGGAGGCTCTATTCAACGAAGTTTAGGTGGTCTAGCATACCACAACCTAGGTAGAGTTTAACCATCTTATCCAATCGATGCCGCTTCGACTTCACGAATGGGTAGCAAACTGAGGAGGATCAACGCACTATTAGCATTAGCAGTTTTTACGAGACAGTTCGGGTTTAAATTAGATCTAAGTACTTATTGGTAGGCCAGCATATTGCTAAATCAAAATCAAAATTAGAGCATTATCCATTGATGTTGCATTGTCAATAGTATCACTTAGTATAAATTCATAGAATATGCATTAGATTCTTACTTACTGTTAAGCGCGAGGAATAAGTCGCCCCATTCAAAACCCCAACTTTTATTTATTATTGTTCAATAAATTGTAAGTAAGTAAATGTTGCGTCGCCTAAAATATTCTATTTGAATCGCTCAATGTAATTCAATGACATTATATATTTGAAACAAAACTAGAACAATATCGCCTTCCAAACATAAGCTTCCATTTGTATCAATTATTATTAATATTTCAGGAATACTGTATAGAGCGTGTAATTTAATTAATTGCAATGTTTTTGATAGAACGATAATCTTTTTTCTGTGTATTCTACCTGTTCTCACGTTCGAAGCTCAGATCTAAGAATATCACACAAGACAAGGATAACAAAAGTAATAGCAAGAATAACAAAACTGAATGAAATGGGAATTGCCGAGATAATGTGTGGAAACAAACCATGGCAGGTAAAGTTCCAAAATCTAAGTGCATGAGACCACGCACGGAAAGTGGAAGTAGAGGAAGAACGCAATGCGTTGATAAAATGACGCAAATAATGTAGCAGGATTTAATTGGACAAGGGAAACAGTAAATAGCAGCAACTGGTAGTTTAAGCTTCTACGTTTATGTCCAATTCCGAATACAAATAAACTATAAGTAAATCAATATGTTTATTTACATTTTCTTCATTTCTCCATTTTAACGAGTTAATGTAGAATAGTTATATAAATCTAAAAATGAAAAAAATTGGTAAGAGATAAATTTAAAGGAAAAATCCTACCCATCTTAAAATACAAGGATAAAATTGATTAACTCTAGTTCACCTTTGGCATATCTTATCATTTTTACCCCACGTTTAAAAGCGATATCTCCACAAGGGTGTATTATCAACACTTGCCGTATGACGTTATTTTTACTTGAACTTCCCGTGTGATTATCTACATATTTTGCGTGAAGTTGACTATAATTTTGTACACAATCGATATGAAAAAAATATACTGGCTCATATTCGCTAACGATTACCCTTGCCTATTCCCCAGCTTACAGACAAAGGCAAACATGTAATAGGGAAATATTACCTACCACAATCATATCCCAAGCAAACATTATACATAAGTGATATACCTTTGCGGTCGTTATTTACGCTTCTCTTCCCTTATTTGAGTCAGGTAACTAATAAATAAAACGTGACCTCGTTTATGCTTTAAAAGGGTCAGTTTTCGTTCTCATTAATTACATAGATGATATTTTTGGGATAAGCCTGCATAATTTCGGCGAAGGAAATTTGTTTGGAAGAGCTGTTTGTACAACTTGCCGGATATTAAACTTGTATTGTGAGAACGAGAGAGGAGCAACTGAAAGTCGGACTAGGCTAATGGTATCTTCTCGTATATGATGTTATTTATTCCTACTTGTTAGAATTAATTTTAGCAGTACTTTATGGATGTGGCATAGTTTTAATTTTTGCAAAGCAAGCTACCTGATCTTATTTTGGTTCGGCACTCACAAAAGGACAATCTTATACCACTCAACGAGCGGTGCGTGTCCGGAGAAGACGTTGGGTGTTGGACTTGAAGCCCTGTAGGTTGTAGTGCAGTGGCGGACATATCACCGGGCAGTTCGGTGCGCCGCCCTGGGGCCCAAGGTTCAGAAGGGCCCCACGATTCCCTAGCTTAGTTTTAAAATATACGAGGGGTAGGGGCCCATAAATATCTTTTGCCCTGAGGTCCACGCGTCCCTAGATCCGCCGCTGTTGTAGTGATGACTAGAAAATAATAGCTTTCAATTCAAACATTCCTGTCTATGCTACTGCCAACGAGGCTACATACTGGAGATTAACAATGTGGGACATATTTATCCAGTTACAGTTGGTATCAATAAAAATAAAAATGTTGCCAACTTTACCTTTGAATGAAAGGTTCTTCGAAAACATAAAAAACTAATTGAGAACTAAATCTCACAAGTGCTATGATTAGTATTAACCGTAACCACTCCGTTTTCATATTCGAACGAATAGGCTTCTATGAATTCATATACATTTTCGTACGGATTTGAATGCAGTCAGAATCGCGGCCTTTTTTATGACAGTGGCGCACACACCAAAGGTAGATCCTATGGCACTCGACGAGCAGTCTGTGCGCAAAGTTGTTGATTGACACAGTTCTTGAATAGTTTTAGGTTTTAATTATGGGGAAACAGATGTCCTGGGAGTTAGTTCCACAGTAATGCAGTGCGCCAGTTTCCAGTTGTACAAAGAACGGGTGCGCTCTTGCCGAAAAATGTTACTCTGAAGTCTATTCCAGAGCGAGACAGTCCTCCAGACAAAGGAGTTCCGCAACAGCCACGTCCTAGGTGTTTGCAACTGAATCGTATGTTGATGAGCAGCTTGTGTCTGACGGGTGTTTCTGTTTGTCAAAACTCTGGGCGAAATCATAAGTGTTAGCTCGTTACGGATACAGATACGGATAACGAAGGGGGTGGTGAAGCATAAATATGCCAGCCACTTACACACTTAGGCCACATGAGCGGGCCCATTGTGCCTCCAGGAAGGTTTTACAAATCCAGCAGTCCTACGGTATATATGTAGCATAGTATGCGACTTGGGTCGCATCCCTTTATGGCCATTGTAATTAGCGTCTTACCGCTGTGGGGAGCCTCATCCCGAACTCCGATCGACAATTTTGTTTACAAATTTTTTCACTTCCCGCGTTTGTATAACACTTTTCGAGAAAAGCAGGAATGTGAGAGGTTGGCTCAGGTGGTGAAGCTCGAGTCTCTAGAACGCAAAGTGATTGGTTAGACGCCCGCTCCTTGCAAGTTTTTTTATTGGATTAGTTAGTTTTTTGGCATGCCTTGGGTTAGTTTGGGTTAGTGTTGTAGCGACTGTCACAAATTTCATAGTCCGTGGTTTAACGATTTCGCGAGTATCTCTTTATCCTTAAACATGTCTCTAGGTGGCGTCTCGTGAACGAGGTACTACGGCTGATGCAGGGCCCGCCATGTAGGTACATGTACTTCAAAATCTAGCTGGTACTAGTGTCTGTAGAGCTGTGGAAACTTTGGTCACGGAGAAAATTGTGATCTGTGAACGACGCTCCGCGGATGATGCAGGGGTCACAAATTTTATAGTCCGTGGTTTAGTTCGCCATGACTCTGCGAATATTCTCCTAGATGCAAATATGGACGTGTGCTGTATCACGTGAACGACGTACTACGTACGACTTATGCGGGTGATACGAGGCGTGTCCATATATCTACAGGTATAATTAATTGAGAGCTCAAAGCTTAGCCAATATCACCATCTAAGTAAAGTTCTTAGGTAAAAATATCGCGATCAACACGAAGTCATCCAACATTCCAATCTGAAGCAGAAATGAACAAAAACATTGTTTCACTGTGTACCATTCCAGGTTAGAACCGATTCTATTAAGCAAAATTTATAGTTTTATTATTTTAACTCTACCTAACTCTATATTCTGGGGGTACATACATAAGGGCTCGATCCTATTTTCTTGTCGGAAAGGGCAGGTAAAATTTCGGCTAGACTCAGGGAGGACCCTAAATCGGTAAAATATCTTCAAATAATTAAGGCATGGCTCTAATTTGTGTGTTTTGTAATCAATAAGTAAAAATTTCAAGTTTAAATGAAATCAAAATTCACGCAGTATAGGGAATTTAATTAACTTATAACAACAATGGATTACTGACAAAAATAAAAGAGGCTTATTTATCTTTCTATTACCTCGAGGGCCAGCTAATAGACTAAAGTTGTAAATCTTTTTGCCAAGAACACGTCTGGGACGAGAGATGCCGTTAGATGCAATAACCTGTAGACAGATTGGCGACTGTTAGGAATTTTTACGAAAAGAACAGCACAACTGATTTAAAGCAAATGTATAGTTAGATTTATTTATTTAATTTGGAATTGATCAGGGATTTACCCTAACATGTTTTTCTGGTTTATATCAAATTGATCGCATTAAGGTGAGACAGAATAATATGTAAAACTAAGTAAAACTTGCCATACAAAATAAAGGAGCGCAGCGCTTGGCGATACTGTATATCTAAGATAATCATAATAATCATAATTTATTGGTGCGACAATAGTCATAATAAGCATAATTTATTCGTACAACAAAAAAATACAATATTTGCACCAGTCAAATTAAAATACATAAAGCAAATACAAGAATAAAAAAAAGATTAATATTATATAAAAATGCAAGAAATAAAAATATATAAATATAATGCACTAAAATACACACTATTTTAGTGCAAATAAAAGAAACACCAAAATCACTACATTAGAAAAATTATAACGAGTTAAAATCACAACCAAGTGAAATGGTTTAAAATTAAATGCTCAGTCTTAAAAGAATAATACATTTTTATAATAATGATATGCACTTTTATAAATATAGAATAAGCGTAATCACAGCATAGTTTTCACTACTGGTATAAAATGCAGGACCGAATCCGATTAGAAAAGAGCAGTAGTAGGTGATGGCCCATTTGCAAGAATTCAGGCAGTATTGTTACCTATTGTTGACGTGTGTTGGATTTTTGTGTCTGGATAATATTTAAATTATTCCGATTGGCTTTATATGGCAAAATATACGATAACGATGTATCTTAGGTAAAAAGGAAAAAGATATATAAATTAAAAGGCTGAGCCCGTTGTGCTCCCTCTGTAGCAGAAAAGAATGACTGCATTTCCCGTGAGATATCAGTTATCGTCCACGTACCGAAAACACACATTTGTAGCAGTAGAGACTCCAGGATCTTTAAAGTACAAGGCTGGAACCGTTGTGCTCCCATTGTTCAGCAAAGTTAAACATCACTAATATTATTGTCTCTTTCCGTAGTACGTGCATGGTTAGTTTGAGTGGTTGGGTTAGTTAAGTCAGTTTGGGGTTAGTCCCTGCATTTTTCTCTCTCATTTTATTATTGAGTTTGTAATTTTACGATTACATTTCATGCTGTGTTCCTGACATCATAATATATTCATTTATCCATTTATTGTAACTGCTACAATTTATTTTTACACACTCTTGTTTTAATTTCTGCAATTTTATATGAGAGGCCTATCGTCGGTTAATTATCTTAAGTTAATTTTTACTAGATATTCATCTGTTTATTGCTTTGACATATGAGAATTTGAAATAACAAGTTCTTTCTGTCCCACCTTTTGGCACATTTGTGTGTAAGGTTTTTGTGGTAAGTATATTTGTTTATTTTAACATCATTTGAAGATGGGGCCATGATCGGAGATTTTGGCATTTTGAAGCGATAAGCTGCCATTTCTGTTGATTTTATGGAAGAATTCGAGATCAAATTTAACTTAAAACCTAAATTGTGGCAAGTAATTTTAAAATATAAATCACAAGGAAATACTTGTATTTCATAATATTAATCTCGCATTGTTACAGTTTTCAGATCTGTCGTGTGGTCTTAAGCATACACCGTATTTTTATATATTACGACTAATAATGTAACATTTACATGTAGTATTTAGCAGTGATATTACATAATAAGACGTAATGATTAAAGTTCAAGGTTTTGCCACTGTCACACACGATCCTTCACCGCTTCCCCATCCAGCAGCCTCACATATCACATACAGTCATGAAGGTTTCACTTCTTGTTTTATTTTGTTTACATTTAAGACTCGAGAACACGGAACATCAAAAATTTAGGAAAACTACATATTTTATACTTTATTATTCTACTTGTATTCCACAGACAGAATATAGCTGAACTAAGAAAAATAATATTAACCCTTAACGGAAATCTCTTACCTCCCTCTGCATGTTTCTAAAAACTTCATTGATGAAATTTTATCTCTATTAGTTTCATTTGGAATTCAACGTTGCTCATCCTGAATTAAATAGGAAATACACATTCGCCATGAGAATAATTCGGCAATAATATAATGGCAATATTAGGTGATAGAATGTATAAAGTACTTACCTATAGCCACCAGATCGCTAACTAAGATAAAGCGTGTTCATGTCAATGAATAAAGAATAGGAAGGAAGGAGCAAAATACATATTGGCATTAGACCGGATTGGTTCTTGCATATGGCGACCCAGATTACCAGTGGCGTCTCCTAAAATGATTGCACAACAAAAAAACAAATACTTATACTATGTATTTATATAGTTTTGTTGTTTATTACTTACTGGTACAGTGATCTCAAAAAAAGTTATAATTTATAAATATTGCCAACATGTATTTAAAAATACGTGCGTTTTTTGCGGATCTTTTAAATGTTTTAACTTTGCTAGATATTTGAGGTATATTCGAAATATGAAAATTAAATTCCTTAGGATAAATTTCAGATGTGTAAACTTCATTTTATTAGCTAAATACCTATATAAAGAAATCTTGGGAAAATACCAAGAAAAAGTGGTGTGTGAACAATTTTGTTTTAGCTATAATATGTTCTATGTTTTCCCATTAATTTTTTGGAAAATTATACCTGTTTTCTAGGTTAATAGGTAATGTGAAGTTTTAAATAAAAAACATCACCAGTTGACAATTATTCTAAATTACATTATGCTTACGAGGTATGTAAAAAGCAGCACTTATCCGGAAAAGAAACGGAACTTTCTGTTTTTTTTTTTATTTTGATAATTTTTGTATCTAAATGTTAATGTAAACATATAAGTTTAGGCACCTGAAATTTACATACAGAAGTTTAATTTTCATATTTGAAATGGAAAAGTATCAAACATAATGTTAAAAATGTTATCCGTTAAATCCTACAGCTTGCCTTTAAAATAACACTAAAATATCTAATAAATTAGTGGGCCTTAAGATATTTTGTAAAATTGTCTGTAAATTGATGTCATTTACGATTTTTTTTTTGGGATTTTTCTTGCCAGTAATGCTTTTTTAGTACTTAAACGACTGAGTAAATAAAATGAAAATGAATTTTTGCAAATTTGGAGTTGGATTCGTTTTAAATAAGGCATGACAGTATAGTAGATTATATTATATGACTCATTCTGACGTTATGTTTGGATGCTTCCTACGTTTTGATGATATTTCTTGTGTTTAAAGCTATTTTTTGCGATTTACTTTCATTTGAAACATTGTTTATTTCTTTAGTAATATTATTGGAGATATTGCGTTAATTCATATAGTGTTTTAATTATATATTTAATGGTAAAGGTGTGTATTTTGGATTAAAGAAGCAAAGTAAACATGGTTAGTTGTGCAGCTTGTGGCCCTTCTAAAACTCCAACAAATTCAGAACTTGGGATAACATTTCATCGGTAAGTAGGTACCTACTTTACCCCTTATTTTTCTGGTTTTTACCATTTAATAAAGCAAAATAATTATAAATTCTCTAATTGTTAACAAATAGGTGACAGATCTAATTATGGGCGTACCCGTAAAAAATATATCATTAAAAATCAATTTTTGCAAGAACATTGGACAGTGCTAAAAGTAAAACTTTTCTTTTATACTTGACGTGTTAAAGTTTATACTGCCAATAAATTGCTAAAATTAGTTATTTGAATATATTTGGGCATTTGAAATGCAAAAATAAGCAAAATATGGTTAGATAATAGTGGGGTAGTTTTTAAGTGTGCTTCATATTAAAAAAAAATATGTACTACCTAATTTTATTGAAGAAGTACCCTTCAAAACTAACGCAATATTAACCATATTTTGCTTATTTTTGCATTTCAAATGCCCAAATATATTCAAATAACTAATTTTAGCAGTTTATTGGCAGTGTAAACTTTAACAGGTCAAGTATAAAAGATAAGTATTATTTTTAGCACTGTCCAATATTCTAGCAAAAATTGATTTTTAATGCTATATTTTTTAGGGGTACGCTCATGATTAGATCTGTCACCTATTTGTTGACAATTAGACAATTTATAATTTTGCTTAATTAAATGGTAAAAAACAGAAAAATAAGAGGTAAAATACCTACTTACCGATGAAATGTTATCCCAAGTTCTGAATTTGTTATAGTTTTCGAAAGAACACAAGCTGCACAAGTAACCATGTTTACTTTGCTTCTATAGTCCAAAATACACACTTTTACCACTAAATATCTATGTAAACACTACATGAACAAACGCATTATCTACAATAATATTACTAAACAAATAAACAATGTTTCAAATCGAAGTAAATGGCAAAAAATAGCTTTTAACACAAGAAATACTATCAAAACGTAGGAAGCACCAAAACATAACGTCAGAATGTGACATATTATGGTTCCTCCGCAGCCTCCTCGATGTCACAGGAGTTCGTCGCATGTATTAAGTGTCAAACGGCGCATAAGCTCCTTCCTTTCTCTTCTTTATTCTTTGGTTCATGTATTGTCGCTTCGCGCGATATAGTTCAAAATTCGCGTATTCAAATTATTTGTTTCGGTACTTATTGTATTGGACCAATGCAATAGCATTACTGGCACAATAGTTATCCAGCTAAACTAGTTCAGATGTACAAACTTATTTTCATTTATTTAACTCTAATTGGAAAATTGTAAAAATATTACCCTCAACGGAATAAACAACTGCGGAACTAAATTTTTAATTATTAGTTATACGTGTAGTATTATCAATAAAGACCAGATTATATGCAACCAAAAACCTTAAGAATATGCTCAAATATATGCATATTTTTTTATTTAAGCAGGATATAATATGCAAAATTGCAAAAAGTGATTAAATATGCAATAAATATGCAGTAATAAAACTGTTGTAGAATTGATCTTGGTCGATTTTCTAAACAAACAGAGACTGCACATGGGCAGTATAAATTACCATAAGGGCTAAAGTGAATTTGAAAATAAAACAAACACCTTTAGCATTATATGAATACTTTAATATGTTATTTTACTTGAAAACAACTTAAAGCTCGTAACTAAACAAATATGAACATTGAAGTATTTGATTCTGACGGTGCTAGAATATAGACAATTTCTGTCGGTACTAGGTATCGACTTCACACAATATCAGAATAACAATACTTATAAAGACTAAAGAACTGCATAAACAATTATAATCTTAACAAAGTATACGGTTATAAATACAACCTTGCAGCTACACACAGTTAAATGTTCCTACGGAACCACTCAGTGAGAGTTTGTTTAACTGAGATAACGCTGAAATGAAATACAGTAATATACAAGCAATAATAAAAGGATAATTATTACCTTAATATCCACAATAAGCTACTATGTACAATATATTCATCAATTGACGAGCAACGATTCAATCGTTGAGCAGTTCATCTTCAACACAGGGAAAGTCACTTTAAAACACTTACTAAGTCTCTCCTTAGCTTCTATATGCAATGTATTTCCACTTCTTGCAAATAAGAATGACCCAAGTTGGAGAGAATTGAGAATATGCGATAATATGCATAAATAACTTCTGTTGGTATCGCAATGGCGTCGAGGGGCTATTTTACCTTGCAGAGTAATTTGCACTGGAAAACATCACACTGTATGAGTGTGAAGGAGAAAACTTCAATTTAAGAAGAGAGTATGACAGGGATGCTTTTGTAGAAATGATGTTTTAATACACGCAACAACGTGGATTATAAGACACACTATGCTGGGAACGCATAGGCTACACTCCGAGAAATGAAAATAGCACTTATTGAAAACTTTATATTACAATAAAGCAGAGAAAATTGCTGTTAGACGACGAGAATGTCGATTTACCTCGCGAATCTGAGTTCGACACATTCAATGGACCGAACGAGGGAGAAAATGAGAGAATATTGGCCGAGTGCCAAAAACGCCGTTCACTTCTCGTTTTTTGAAAGAGAGTGACTGCGAACAAGTGAGTTTACTTACATGGCCGAATGTCACATGCAACGCTTACTATGGCGTCATACTTGTGAGGGAGTCAGGGAACAAGTCTCCCATGGTCCAGTGCCACGGGGAGCGCGTACTATCGCGACAGACTTGGGAAAGAGTCGGGGAACAAGTCTTTTCAAGAAGGTGAGGACGCGTCCTTTCTCCCTTGGTGCGTGAACTTATCCCCACTCCTGAAATATCCTTTCCGTAGAGGGCAAATAATGTAAATATAGACAAGTCTGTTAGCGATATCCAAAGGTCCTGTGGGGGGCTTGGGTCGCCTTGTCCTGTATGCAGATGACACCAATATCTTGTTAAGTAATCCTATGGTTAGTGATTTAGCTTTGAGGGCTAATGACATTTCCCAATTGTTCAGTGAATATTGTACAAATAACGGACTAGTTTTGAATACTGATAAGATTGTATTTATGCAATTTTTCCCAAAAAATGTTTCTCCTGATTATAATCCTCTTATTAAAATTAATAATAGATATATTAAAAGTGTGTCAGATTTCAAGTTTCTTCGATTGTGCATTGACTCCAAACTTACCTGGGAAAAGCACATAGATGTCTTATGCTCAAGATTGAGCTCTCTATGTTTTTTAATTAAACATTTGAGAAATACTGTAGATGCACAAACCATGAAACTTTTATATTTTGGCTTAGGTAGTACAAATTACAATCAGCCTTACAATATTGCTTGATTTTTTGGAGATCCTCATCCTACTTTCATAAAGCATTTGTGATGCAAAAAAAAGTTTTGAGATGTTTGGAGAATGTACCACCGGATACCTCTTGTACGAATATTTTTGGAAAATACAACATTTTTACTCTATGGTGTTTATATATATTACAATTTAGTGGAGTTTGTTATTGATAGTAAGTGCTCATTTAATACAAATAGTGATTATCATTTTCATCACACAAGAGGAGTAAATAAGATTCGTTTACCCTACTCTAGGTTAGCGGTAGGCCAACATTCTCCAGCATTCATAGGAATCAAGTGTTTTAATAAAATGAAACAATTCTTGTCAATGTGGATAACCCTAGAGAGTCAAAAATAAAAACTAAAAGATTTTTAGGCATAAATAATTTTTATTAATTGGATTAATTCCTTCATTATAATGATTCAATGTAAAAATGTTCTCTTCTTTCCTTGATAGGTTAAGAATGCTACAGTTTGACTAGCCTTTAGGTTTGTACAATTGTTTTAGTGATATTGATGTAAACTTTAATGGTGAATAATTTGAATTTGATAGAGAGTAAATATTAAAAATTTTAAATTAAAATTATAAAACACATTAAAACTAAACATATAGATGACAATAGAACATATGCAAGCTAAAATCAATCTTCAAGGAACTCATTCAGATCATCTTTTGAGTGAATATTACACAAGTGCATGTTTGATCTTTTTTCTAAATAAGAATTTAAATAACTTGGCAATACATTGTGTCCAATCATAAGGGGTTTATCCTCGGGTTTATGCTTTCGATATTCCGCTCCGGTGACAGCCATTCCTGCACATGCAGCATGGTACTAATGTATATTTTTCTACTCCTATACTTTAATTGATTTATTAGGCATTTATTACCAGAATCGTAGTGAAGCTCATTACGATACTGACATTTCATTATTAAACTGAGTTATAACCAATCAAAATTAAACATCATAGTGATATTCGGTCAATATCAAAGACAGTAATGATTATGACAGATTTAAAATTAAAATAAATAAGTAATGTCTTAATTTCAGAAAGAGAAATACAATGGGAATGGCGAGATTTAATATTAGTTATTCTAACCATTCAACAACAAAAATAAATATATAAATAAAAATAATACTAGACAATTAACAATCAATGAAATATTAATGAACAACTTGAAAACAACAAACCTGCAATAGAGAAGTATTACAATTCAGATAATTAAATGAGTGCAGAGATCGTTCAGTCTGGAGTTGTTCTCTATATTTCTTATGCAAGCTGCCAATACTATACTTCTTATAATCCCTACTCAAGGAATTATAGTTGAACACAGCCATACAAGTAAATCTATCAAAAAAGGATAGTCCTGTGCAGGGGTATTGTAAGCCGATCCTGATGTCTGACCGCGCGACCACCGAACATTAACAATAGACTAGAAGGTTCACTCTAAGCCCCGCCCCCAGCATTTCCTTCCTTGCCCCGTCCCGGAACCTAGTGAAATGCTTCAGGCCTCGTGCCACGTTTCACCCCGTTTCGTGTAAGTGGCGGCTCGCCTTTGTAAGCGCTACATCACAAGTGCCGACTGAGAGTGGACCTTCTAGTCTCTTGTTAATGTTCGGTGGCGCGACTATGAACGGCATCACGAAAAACGAGCTTTTCACTTAAATATGAAGGAGTACATGATCTTAATAATTTAGTGAGAAACACAATAAAATGTAATTTTACTGTGTTTGGAACTCTAAGCCATTTTAAATCATTGATTTTAGCAGACATGATCATAATTTCTTAAGTTAAAAATATTCCGACAACAAACATTTTGGACATATTGTAGACGATTTCTTTTTTTTATGTCAAGTCCAGACTAGGATAATACACAATATTACAATAAGTAGTTAAAAGTCGGCAAAATCTTATGACAATTTACTTAGTAAATTTTAAAAAATAAAGATTATTTTTCATTATTATAACTGGTCTCTAGAAAAAATACTGTATCCAACCCACATTTAATGGCTATTACGACCCTCGCATTCATTACGATACGAGTCCTCTCTTAATAGCCATCATTAAATGTCCATTGCATAATATACTAGCACAGACACATCCTAACAAGTGAAGTAAAGCATCCCTTTATTAAACAATCCCGGTGTAAAAACAAATAATACAACTTATCGGACTTGCCAGTAAATATCTAATTGTAGAATACAATCAATCAATTAACCTTAGTCTTAAAACATCAACTTACCTTAATTCAATTCAAGTCAGTTCAAAATAAGCTTTATTGTCATAAAGAAATTAACATCATTGACAAAGCACTATTGATCTTAAGGCTAAGTAATTATTCGAAAACTTAAAAAATATTTAAAAGATCATTAAAATTATTTTAAAAATATACAGGGCGCATGAACAAAGAACATTGCATTAACACTAACAAAAATTAAATGCTACTAATCACAATAGACTCACTCAAATGAAACAATCAACTGTGGAAAGGCTAGTGTTTAGGTAACCAAATTAGCACTAAACAAACAAAATGCGCCCCACCTCAAACTAGACAGACAGTGTACAAATGTATATAGATAAAATAAGACATTTTTATAAGGTATTGGCAGCGATTCCAGCTTGTCGGGTATTATAATGATTGCTAACGTCGGGTAACACATTACATTTCTTATGAATCAGAGGTACCGTTTCCAGGATGTATAAAGAATAAAAGGTCAGAATCCTATGTTGATACTCAAGTACCGCAATAGGATAAAGACCGAATTTGCCAAGTACTGATTGGAATTACCCCAGAAGGGAATACTGTACCTAATGTGGGATTCGATAAGGGAAAAAATATGCTGCCAGATGCCAGTCTTTTACAAAAGCCAAATATGTGCGGCTTAAAACCTAATTTCATATATATGGCTATACCCAAAAAGTTAACCTCTGTACAACTTAAGATCTCATCATTACCAAGATGTACATCAGCCATTGTACAATTATTGAAATGCAGGATGCTGGTCTTACAGACTGGTGCATTAGTAAAGATCTGCTGACTTAAAAGTGGCGTAAGACATGAAGTTACCAACAATCATTACTATAGTAAATGCCATATCTAAAGCTTTTGAAATAGTTATTTTTAATAGACTCTATGGGGAAGTAAAACATAATATTTCTCAACACCAACATGCATTTTTACCAAATAAGTCTACTCTAAGTAATTTACCAACTTTCTCACAATTTATTCATACTTAATTATTTTAATAATAAAGCACAAATTGATGTAATCTATACTGATATGGAAAAGGCGTTTGATAGGGTTAAACATAGTATCATACTTGATTCACTATGCAGAATGGATGTAATGAGAAATTTGGTAAACTTAATAGCTTCATATTTGACAGACAGAAAGGAGTATGTGGAAATAAAAGTGACCAAGTGAGATATATATAAAAGTGCGTCATGCCTCCAATCTGGGTTCTCTCCTGTTTTTAGTAAAGTAAAAGTATTTATTCGTGCTTGTACAAAATAGTTTACACA